>JBBPBX010067817.1:7855-19309 GCA_038048925.1 Garcialebias charrua | reverse complement strand
ATGGTGTATACCGTCTTATCTGGATATTTACAAACTTTCAGATAGTACGTCTTCACTTAGCCATAGCAATGGATGCAAGTCACAAGTTTCTAACTAGGTCATGTTCTTGCCTCAGGTCAGCTGCCCTTGTTCAGTTCTTAGGTCTTTTCAGGGGGCTTGAGACCCATATTCAGATAGTGAGGATGGTGGTATAACCCCCTGATCTGTCGTTCCGGCTGTCCCTTATTGTGGCATCTTTGAATCTCTGGTTGAAGCAGATGGCTGCTTGTCTTGAGCCTGGTTCTGCTGGAGGTTTCTTCCTGTTAAAGGGAGTTTTTCCTTTTCGCTGTTGCCTGCTTGCTCAGGTTGGGAGTCTATGACAAATTGAAGATTCAGCACAATCTGCTGTCTTCCTTAGAACTTTCAATAATATGATTTTGTAATGTGTGTAGAGATATAGGACCCTCATGTCCGTATTGGAGTTAAACCTCTCCACATCTCTCTGAAACTCTCAGTGTTACACCTTCTTGAAGCTCTCAAGGAGACAAGTGGACACCATTTTTGTTACAATTATTTTGAATTAATGGACACCAATTAATCAGATTGAACTTTCTTTTTAATGTGTGTTAATTCAGAATTGATCAACAGTATATTTTTGTCATTTTAATGATGATCTGTTACTTTCATGAGTTTTGACCTTCTGCTGGTTTTATTTCTGCAGAACAAGCAGACTCTGATTCTAAGGCACGAGTCAGGGTAAAAGCTGTTACTTCCTTCTCTGTTTTGTCTGTGAAAGTTAGCCACAATATTCTCTGTGCTCACAAGCGGCCATCTGGCCGATTCTGTAAACAGTTTTCCTGTTGTCCGTCAGAGACACTTCTGCCTATGGGATGAAAACTCCATTCGTTGTTTTGTTAAACCAGCCAATAGTTATTGAGGAGGTGGGGAGACCCCGCCTCCCATATAAAGATCCACTTCCGTTTTAAACTTTAGTGTCGGAGGGAAGAACTTCCTAAGAACTGGTTTTTCCTCTGGAAAAAGCTGGAAACGTTCCGGTCATATGCCAATTAGACCCACGTCTCAGTTGGAGTCACAGTAAAGCCTACTGTGTCTCAAAACACTCATTTCTGAAAGAATTTGTTTTCTGAAGTTTTATTTTGAAAATCAGTCAGTGCGATTGGCTCTGTTCCTGCCGGGAGAAGCGCGCTTCTTGCTCGTCTGACTCAGCACACACGCGCGGAGGTCATCTGGACGTGAACTGGACAACACAGTCCGTTAGTGTCCACAAAACTTCAACTCTTATCTCCAAGACGTATCGTCAACAGGTAACGAGGCGTTGATTGTGTTCTGAACGTGTGAGAAGCCCAGCTGAGACCTGTATGGGAAAGGTTGCCACCCTGTTTGTTTCAAAATAATCAACTTCAGTTCACTTAGCTTTCAATCTTTAATCTTCCTCCTATTTCTTCTTTTTCATAAGCTATTAATCTGTCAAGTAATAAATAATAAAATAATGAAATAAATGTCACATTTTTGTCATCTGTGTATGTTTCCCATACTTGACAGATGAAATTGGTCTCTGCATTTAACCCAACCACCACCAGGTGGTGCAATGAGCGGCCGTGGTCAGCGCCCGGGGAGCTGGGGAAAATAGATGTGCACTCATAGACACCCCAAGGTGTGCCGTGGCCGGGGTTCGAACCTGGGTCCTTTGGATCCCATGTCCGATTCCCTAGCCACTACACCATCTTGGCCCCAAATGTGCCAACAGAAAAGTTTTCTAACTGTCTGTTTGATTTTAATTTGAATTCTTGTCAACGTAGTTTAGTAGATCAGAGCTAATATCGATACAAATGTTTAATGTACTTTTATGATAATTTCAATAAAAGGTCTATTTTCTGGTGGACCAACATAAATTGAAGTCTCTCGTGAAATTACCTTTTTGGCTAATCACTTTAAAGCAATTTAATACCGGAAAAAGGTTGAACTCGCGAATTGGTGGTAGGTTTGTGCAGATAAAATCTGCTCAGACCTGCGCATCCAAACTATAGGTAAGTCAGTAAACTGACAAACAACTCCTATATTATTACATGTGTGTGAATGTTTTTGTTCAGTGCCCTGAGACGACTTCTGTTGCAACTTGATGCTACAGTATATAAATGAACTGGATTGAATTGAAATGGAAATCCATTACATTCGCTACTGTTCTACTAGAAATAAAGTTATCATTATTAAACCAGAACATAGATTTTTTTCTAGACATGTCTATGCTCTGTGCTGTTTTCACAGTGTTTGAGTCTAATTGAAAATACTCATTTCATACATTTAGACTTGTCAAGGTAACACCTAGAAAAAATGTTGTGTCTGAATCCATCCATCCATTATTTTTTACCCGCTTCATCCATTTTGGGTCACGGGGGTCACTGTTGCCCATATCCAGCAGTCACTGTGCGAGGGGCGGGGTACACCCTGGACAGGTCGCAAGTCCATCACAGTGTCTGAATGATTTGCAAATTCAGTTTTTATAATATTGTATGCTGATCTTTGCTAGCCTTCTTGGGCCTCCCTAAAAACGTCCGTGCATGAACAAAAATTGCTCTGCTTGAGAACAAAAGAAAGAGTAATAGGCATGAAATTATCTTGAATTAAAATAGGCAGACATTTTTTTAAAATCAAATAGACTTTTTAAAGTAAAAGCTAATGTCATTTAAAAAAAATTACTGTGGATATCTGAATTGCTCATCAGGGAAAAAGCATGAGTTCAAACTTGGCTAGAAGATTTTCACCATGCACATTCATCTGTGTTTCTCTGCCTCATTTCCTGCTAATTCATATCCATCGTGTAGAGCGGGAGGCTCCAAGTAATCTGCGTGTGTTTGTGTAACTACCACCAAACGTGAGCCAGATGTTTTGGCCCACAGAACAAGTGTAAAGTCAGCACACTGAGGTCACAGCACCAGTGTTGGTACCAGATTGCCATATGGCTACACTATCAACAAACCACGTTAGACTCTCGTATGTGATAACTCATGAGTCTTAGATTAGATTTTGCTTCACTTTTTGCTTTTTTATGTTATTCTTTTGTTTTCTCTCGCTTTACTAAGCAGCACTGTTTTGTCAGAGACAGTTAAATTTAAAGCCAAAAACAAACAAAAAATACACAGAAATTAAAAATGAAACAATGTACACATACAAAGTAGATTTTGATATTTACATGGAGAAGTGTAGGGGAAAAAATTCCAATAACACACCCAATATCATACATTTATTTTTAGTTCAGAACTAATCAAGCTTGAACGTTAAAACCTTTAGTGGATAAAGTCAGACATTTGACTGTCCTGAACTATTTTGCAGAGGCAGTTCAGTCTATTTTTTGGTGATGTGGGATGGACATTAACATTTTTGTCTCATGAGCTAATCTAAAAGCTACACATAAAAGAAACATCAGTCAATGTCCTGTAAAGCAGTGGTTAGTGGGTAGCAAACCTTTAAGCCTCTGACCCCCAAAACAACAGCAGAAAAAATGTGCAACCACAAATAATTTAGGTGAAACCACACATTGCTAAAAAGTAAATAAGGTCAACACAGTCAGAACATTATAGCAAATGAAATTGTTTTGATTTTATTCCTTGCACACATTATATCCATCCATTATCTATTTTACACATTTCTTCTTTTCTACTGGCCCATATCCAGCAGTTACTGTGTGAGAGGCCCGGTACACAAAGTGACAAACCACCATTCACGCCGTCACCAAGGGACATTTCAGAGTTACCTATTAGTTTAATATTTTTGGTCTGGAGGAGGAAACCGGAGTACCCTGAGAAAACCAACATGTGCACAGAGAGAACAAACAAATCCACCTAGAAAAGTCACAGGCTGGGATTAGATCCTGCAGCCTTCTGAAAGGTAACTTCTCAACCAACTGTGCCACCACGCTGCCATAGCAAAACATAAATAGAAATTAATTACAATATTTATGGATTTTGTAAGGTCATCATAGCCAAACATTATGTTTTGTGACCCACAGTGGGGTCCTGACCATACGTTTGGTAAGATTTGTTTTAATTGCTTTAATTGATTTAGATTTATTTATAAATAGAAACTTAAATACAGCAACAAAAAAATATGCAAATTCAAAATATTTATAATTATTCATCCATTCCATGATAACGTTCATCTCACTACAGTTTTTGTGCATTTTTGTTAATACTTTTTTTTTATTGTTCTGACTTTTTATCTTGTTTTTTCTTGCTTTTCCATTTTTATTTTTAAACAAAGTCAAGTATCATGTTGGGCAGTGTTGTTTGTACTTTGATTTTAAATCAGCACCAAATCTAGGTTGTTACAGACTCATTGCAGCTGGATGATTGTACTTTCTGTAACAGCTGGGTCTCACCTGCAGATGGCGGAATGTGCACATGTGCATCTGTTGTCGGCAGTGGGACATCACAGTTTATTTGTAGACATTGAAGATAATGGTGAAGGATGGAGACAAATGACTTCATGATGACTGCATGCCTCACTGAAAGCTGCATCAGTTTCTTACTGGCTTGTTTTTTGCTTATTTGTTTGTGAGCAAAAAGTCCTCAGGATCTTAGTGTTTGTTCCTTGATGGATGCGTTTTATTGTAAAATGTACATAACTGTAGTTGTTAATGTATGAAATCAGAGCTTTTCGACACCAAATTTAGTCTTTCCTCTAAAAGGAAAAGATTAGAGAAAATGGTTTTGAGAAGTTCTGTCTCTCAAGATATGTGCGAGTGTTTTTGTGTATGTGTGTATGCGTGTGTGTGTGTGTGTGTTTTTTTCTTTGTTTATAAGCAAAGTAGCTCATAAACCAGTGAACAACTTGTAAATAAATAAAAAAAATACACTAAGAAATTAATCGTTGGATGGACATCTACCGGTACATCCAATTAACTTTAGGAGCCAACCCCATTCAAGATATTCAACACATTTTAAATAATACAAAATATTTTTTAGATATTCAAAGGAAGAGTCTCAGCCTAAAATGATAAAAGAGCTGAAGGATCTGGATGAACTCAGGAGATGAAAAATTACAAATCAATGAAACAACTCACACTCAAAATGGATAAAATATACAGTGAAATGAACAAATACATTAGAACATGACAACATACGAAGACTCAGAACCTAAAATATATAATGTTGAAAATGTGATTGATGCAAATTTTTTTCCTGTAATAAAAGATAGCGAATATTATAATGAAGAGCAGTTTAATGACATCAATATATCAAATGGAGTTCTCTCTATTATTCACTTTAATAGCAGAAGTATAAATGCAAACATATCCAAAATAACAGATTACTTAAAACAGTTAAATAGAACTTTTACGATAATAGCGCTGTCAGAGACATGGCTCAATGATGATAACACAAGTAATATTCACATCGAGGGGTATGAATTATATCATATGAACAGAAATAATAAAAGAGGTGGTGGAGTCGCTCTATTTGTCAATAATGAAATAAAATGTAAATTAAATAGTGAAATGTCAATAATAGTTGATAATATTATGGAAATGATAACAATAGAAATAATAAACAAAAACGATAAAAACATAATAATAAGTTGTGTATATAGATCACCAGGAGCAAATATAGAAATATTCACGGATAAAATCTTGGAGCTAATGGAGAAGAGTTTTAATAAAAATGTTTTTTTGTGTGGAGACTTTAACATTGATATGGGAAATAAAACAGATTCAAATAACATAAGCACATTTATAAACTCAATGTACAGTTTAAATATGTATCCATTGATATCAAAGCCAACAAGAATTACAACTCATAGTGCCACAATAATTGATAATATTTTCACAAATATAACAAATGGGGACGTGATAGGTGGTATCTTAACGACCGACTTAAGTGATCATTTACCAGTTTTCACAATCTATAAAAATGATCAAAGCATCACAAAAGCAGTTACAACGAAGAAAAAGATCATAAAAATGAACATAATTTTTGTATATTTTGTGTCTTTCATCATTTATCTTTAAAGATAAACACATAAAAATATATTTTTATTAGCTGACATTACAGTAAAAAACGTGTCTCAGTTTAAAATGATGACAGAAACAGATACTGTATTTATTTTATGGTTTTTATTTATTTATTCAAAACCATTGAAGTCTTCATCTTCTGTGTCACTGCACCATTTTTGGACCAGGCAGATGTCAACAGTGTAGGTACTGTAAAGGGTTTCTTAGCGCCCATAGCGGCCGAAACTGGTACTGCACCATTTTTGGAGTTTTTGACCAAAGTCAAATTATGACCAAAATATTGGAAAAATCGACGTATAAGTCGCACCGGCCTATAAGTCGCAGGGCTTAGAAATGTAGGCAAAAAGGTGTGACTTATACGCCGGAGAATACGGTATAGAAAAACAAAGTGTCTTAAGTAGCAGTCAGTATGGGTTCAGAGCTAACAGTTCCACATCAATGGCTATTATGGAATTCATGGAACACATAACAACTGCAATTGATCAAAACCAGCATTGTGTCAGTGTTTATGTAGATTTAAAGAAGGCATTTGACACCATTGATCACAGTATTCTTCTAGAAAAGCTAAGTAGATATGGTCTGAGAGGTCATGCGCTTCAGTGGGTATCTAGCTACTTGAATAATAGGAAACAGTTTGTAGAAATGAATGGTGTAAGATCTAAATTTGGTAATATTACATGTGGAGTCCCTCAAGGTTCTGTACTAGGACCTAAGTTGTTTACTTTATATGTGAATGACTTAGTTAATGTATCAGAACTTTTTGGATGTATTTTATTTGCTGATGATACAACATTTTTTTATTCAGGAAAAGATATAAAACAATGTTGAACATAGTACAGACAGAATTTGAAAGAATACAACATTGGTTTCAACAAAACAAACTGTCATTGAATTTAGAGAAAACAAATTACATGATATTCAGTAATATGGAAGACTGATGGTGATCTTTCACTTAAAGTAAATGGTATTGAGATCAGTAAAGTCAGTGAGGTGAAATTTTTGGGTGTCATCATTGATGACAAGCTGTCATGGAGAACTCACATTAATTACTTACGAACAAAAATCTCAAAATCTATTGGAATACTATATAAAGTGAAGGAGTTATTTAATGACAAAGCCCTGTTTTTGTTATATAATACATTAATTCTTCCTCATTTGATTTACTGTATTGAAGTTTGGGGTAAAGCTTGTAAGACAATCACAAATCCGGTCTTTATTTTACAAAAAAGAGCTATAAGAATTATCACTAGAAAAGATTACACCCATCCATCACATATATTGTTTTGTAAATTGAAAATTTTGAAATTCTATGAATTGGTTGATTATCACATTTTAATATTTATGTATAAGGCCCACAAAAACATATTACCTTCTAACATTCAAATTAAATTTGTTAAAAGAGAGAGTTATTATTTTTTAAAGGGGATAGAACTGTTTGTGAAGCCACGGTTTCGAACCTGTTTGAAGCAAAGATGCACTTTAATCCAGGGTATAAGTTTATGGAATGGTTTAGAGGATGACTTTAAAAATATCAGATCTCTGTGTATATTTAAGAGAAAGGTTAAAACTAGTTTTTTGAAGATATATGATCAAGTATAATTTAATTTGGCAGGGCTTCCGACTTGGGACCCGAAGGACGCGGGTTCGCGCCCCGGCCACTACACACCTTGGGGTGTCTATGAGTGCACAGCTAATTCTCCAGCTCCCCGGGCGCTTTCTATGGCTGCTCACTGCACCACCTGGTGGTGGTTGGGTTAAATGCAGAGACGAATTTCGTCTGTGTATGGGAAACATACACAGATGACAGAAAAGGACATTATATTATTATTTAAAGAAACTGCTGTTTGAGCTGATGTATTTTTCTTTTTAGTATTACTTTTATTTTATATTATATTTTGTTTTAAATATTTTGAGGAAAAAAAGGAGCAGACATCATAAGATTTATTCTTCTTCTGCTTCTTTTCATTTTGATTTGTGTATTATTTGTGTTTTATTGTAAAGATTTTTATGTATTTTAAAATGAATGAATGAATAAATGAAATGAAATGAAATAAATAATGACATTTTGTGGGTTGCAATGTCAGCAATCATAAAATTAAAGTTGTTGATTGTTACTCTTGAATATTATTAAGTCAGCTTTTGCAAAGCTAAAACACACACACGCACGCACGCACGCACGCACACACGCACGCACGCACACACGCACGCACACACACACACACACACACACAGTGACGGCAGTACCTGCAGCCACACAGTAAACAAAGATTGAGATATTAAATTTGGTTTCTTGTGCTTTTTGCTGATTGTAAATATGTGCAAGTTTATATAACCCAAGTTCAGTAACTGAGCATTTATATGTAGTTTATTTTTACACTTCAGCAACATTTGATATTGTCGTCTACTATTTAGAGCGCACACATTTAGTTAATGTCCTTTGCCAAGTCTTGCTGCAGTTTATTTGTCTCTTGCAACGATTCAACTTTTTGTGTATTTGATTTATGTGGAGAAGCTGTTCAAGTTGTCCATTGACCGCAAACAGCCCCAGCTGCATCCCATCTACCAATCAGTCTCACTGGGATGTACCATGTTGTGTCAGCAGATCCATCCATCCATTATCTTGTTCCTTTTTGGGTCACGGGGGTCACTGGTGTCTATATCCAGCTGTTACTGTGCGAGGGGTGGGGGACACCCTGGACTGGTCTCAAGTCCATCACAGGGACACATAGAGACAAATTACCATTCACTCTCTCACTCACACCTAGGGACAGTTTAGAGTTACCAATCAGCCTAACATGCATGTTTTTGGTATGTGGGAGGAAAATGGAGTGCCATGGAGAAAACCCATGCATGCACATAGAGAACATGCAAACTCCACCCAGAAAGGCCTCCGGCCAGGATTTGAACAGGCGACCTTCTCGCTGAGAGGCAACGGCTCTACCAACTGACCACTGTGCCACAGAGGGAGAAGATAATTAAGTAATTTGATTTTTACGTCTTTGTCAGGGGTCTGCAACCTGTGGCTCTGGGGCCACATGTGGCTCTTTGGTTCCGCTGCAGCGGCTCTTTCAGGCTTTGACCAAAACTAACATAAAACTGATTTTTATTTAAATTATTGCCAACAATGAGCAGATTTCCTGTCATTTTCAATTATGTGAAGGATAGTACAAATACACGGCGTAAAACATGTGGACTACAAATTCAATGGTTCCCAACCATGGTCCTTGAGGAACACCATTCTGCATGTTTTAGTTGTTTCCCCGCTCCAACACATCTAATTCGGTGATTTTATTACTTCCTTCAGTTTTGCCAAAGTCTGTTAATCACCCTTTCATTCAAAGCAGGCGTGTCAAAGCAGGGAGACGACTAATGCAGGATGGTGTTCCTCAAGGACCAGAGTTGGGAACCACTGGACTACATCACGCTAGTAGTTTGTTAGCCACTTAAAGTCAACTTCCAGTCTCAGTGTGATCTTTCTCTCAAAACTACCAGAACGTTTTTGGAATATCTTTAAAGACAGTGTAAAGTGAATTTCAATATTTTCTTCAATAAACATTATAAATGTCATAATTGTAATGTTGTAAATGAGTAAAAAGTCTCAAAATTGTAGCTCAATTAATTTTGGAGTTATAGATCAAACTGTGTATAACGATATTTCTGTTTCAGGATTTTTTAGGCGTGTTTTAAATGTGACCGCGTTTCGTCACGCGGTCTAGCCCCACCCCCTTTATTCACTTTACACGGTGCTGAGAAGGAATATGAGTAACTTTAATAACAAAAAAACAAAAACAAAAAAAAAAGTCAAAGCAAACAAAAGTATTTATTTTTCTTTAATTGAACATCCAACAAACTGGCCTTATTTTATACCGTCTTTAATTTTATGCTTTAAATAGGATACTTAATTCTTCAACAATTAAGATAACTCCCATCGGCCTGCAGAGTTCGGTGTTTTAATTTATTTTCAAATTATTAAAAATGTTATAGTTTTCTTTTCTTTAAATGAATCTGGTCTTTTCTTTTGTAAATGTAAAAATGTTGATAAATGTTCATAATAGTAAGACATTTTTCGTTTTATAATATCACCCTCGCCGAAAAGCCATCTCCAACAAACTTGTAGTGGCCCATGAGCCACCAGTTGACAGATGAAGCAGGTTTTTCGGCTCCAGACATCGTGGCAAAAATGGCTCTTTTTATCACAAAGGTTGCAGACCCCTGATCTAGATCTTTCTTTCCTAGGTTACTATTCAGCACTACTGTAATTTGATCAGTTATGTTTTTCTATCACTACTTGTAATTTAGACTGTTTTATTTGCCCCAGTCTGTCAGAATGGCCTGATCAGCTAATCACTGGGTCAGATGGTACTTTAGTTTCCTGTGCTGGTACCTTACTGACTTACATTTGTTTGATTCTGTCTCTTTCCTCTGGGGAGCTCGAGCTTCAAGCTCTGTGTGGAAACATTTCTCAAACTCCAAATGTAATCGAAGTTTTGAACGGTATGAATGTATTTGGACACTAGATGGCGCCAACATGCTTGAAATGATCAAAGTTGCCATTAGTGGAGAGGAAAAAAATCTTGTTTTATGTAGTCAAATATTCTTTATTAAGAGCTGACGTTTATCATCTACATGCATTGAACTCAATAACATCACCTGTCTGCCTGCAAACATCTAAATGAGTCAAAGCTTCACATTTTGTGAGATTATATGACGAGTAATAGTCCAGCTTTTACTTTTGCAGGTAAATTCATTCAACCTTTATTTAGTCAGGTTAATCTCATTGAGCCTCGAGGACTCATTTACAAGAGGGACCTGTTTACAAACTAAAGAATGAACTGAAACATTTTCTCCTCGTGGCTGATTTGAGTTGTTCCTCTTTAGGTCGTCTATGTTCTTTGTTTATTGAATGTAAATGCGTATGAGAAAAGCACTCAGGTCCAGTTTCTCATACACTGCAAGCCAACTGGATCTCTACAAATATGTTTTTATACTTTGTGTTTAAATTTCATTGTTTCCATCACACATGATCTCTCAGCTTTTCCTAGAATATTCAGCCTCGTCAGCAAAACCAAAGCTCAGTTGAAATCAAGCTTTGATATCAAGTTTATCACTGCAGTTTCATTTACCGTAATCTTTAATGGCTATAATAAGGTACTTAAGGGTTTATGGTTTTTGTATTCTTGTTATCAGGCATGTTTCCGATTATATTAACAGAACATTTGTAAAAATTAGTTAAGGTCACAGAATATCTGAATAAAAGTTCAATAGCTATACAGTAAATGAGGCTGTGTTGGTTGGTTGTTCATCTTATCATTAAAACAACCAATCGGACAATGTCCTTTCAGAAAATACAATATTACACAAGCAGTTCACTGAAGTCCTCCATCACTCAGGGAAATGTCCTCTATGTGCAAAGATGATTGAAGACACAGCTGAAACACATGAAACACACA
>JBBPBX010067816.1:0-19309 GCA_038048925.1 Garcialebias charrua | reverse complement strand
AAAAGAGAAGGGTGCCAGCTTTGCAACCCAACGTTGCTCACAAGCATCAAGTTTTGGCTTTGTCATGATGTAGGTGAGTGGATTGTTATCAGTCCACACTGTGAATGTTTGACCTCTTAACCAATGACTGAACTTCTCACATATACTCCATTTCAAAGCCAAAAATTCAAGTCTGTGAGCGGGGTATTTCTTTTGAGAGTTGCTCAACGTCTTGCTGGCAAATGCGATGGGGCGAGCTTTCTCTTCTCCAGCTGGTACTTGAGACAAGACAGCTCCAAGTCCGTCCAGTGAAGCATCAATAGACAAAATCAGAGGCTGTGAGAAATCTGGGTGTGCAAGAACAACACAATTCAACAGCTTTTCTTTAAGACTTAAAAAGGCTGTTTCACACTCCTGTGTCCAGTCAAATGGTCTCAGTTTTCTGTAAGAACCTGCATTTGTTGTTGTTTTGGTTTTACCCTTCCTCTTCTGCCCAGCAGTTAGAGCAAACAGTGGCTTGGCAACAGATGAACAGTTTGGAATGAAATGTTGGTAATAAAACACCATACCGAGGAAGGACTTTATCCTCTTGACTGAAGGCGTGCATCCATCATCCTCCATCAGGTCAGCCTTTGTCATCTTTGTAATGATTTCAACCTTTCCAGGGTCGACAGACACTCCATGGCCATCTATGATATGTCCCAGAAATTTCACTGATGATCTCATAAAGTGACATTTCTTGGGGCTCAACTTGAGATTGTGCAGGCGAAGGCGTTGGAACACAACCTCTAACCTCTCCAGAGACTCTTTTTCACTCGAAGCAAAGACAAGGAGATCATCCAAGTAGCACAACAAACTGCTGAAATTCAGATCTCCGAATATGCTGAGCATCATCCTCATGAAAGAGGCAGGGCTGTTACACAGGCCTTGGGGCATTCGATTATATTCATACAACCCCATTGGAGTTGTGAATGCTGTGTATTTCTTGTCCCCCTCTGCCATAGGAATGTTGTAAAATCCTGATGTCAAATCCATAGTGCTGAAGTAAGTGTTGCCTCCAAGAGCGGCTAAGCAGTCGGACTGGTGTGGGAGTGGGTGTGCGTCTTTGAGTGTCCTTGCATTTAGCCACCTGAAGTCTGTGCATATCCTCAGACTGCCATCCTTCTTCCAGACTAGCACAAGAGGAGAGGCATATTCACTCACAGATTTCTTTATTATCTCCTGTTCCTCCATGTCAGATAAAACCTGGCGCAGCTTGTGATAATGAGCTGGTGGGATTCGGCGGTATGGAAGCCGAAATGGTCTATCATCAACAAGCCGGATGCGATGTACAAAGCCTTCTGCCTTGCCACAATCTAAAGCATGCTTGGAAAAAACATCATTATATTTCTCAAGCAGCTCGACCAACCTTGTTTTCCCTGCGTCGTCACTATGGCATAAGTCAATATTAAGGTCACCAAGCCCAACCTGTTGCAATCGCAGTTTCAGATCTGCAGGCCCCTCTTTGACATGTCCCTTCTCTGGAGCAGCGGTTTCAACCTGGCTGATGCCTTGAAAAACCTCAAAATCTTCAACCGCCAGGCAAGGGGACACGTCTGCCAACTTGCTGTTTCTTTTCAGCGTGATGGGCTTGTCCGAGAGGTTAGCGACTTTTAAAGGGACCCACCTGTCTCCCCATAAAGGAGTAATAATGCGAGCCACCATGATGTTACGTGGCATAGACTTAGATGAGGTTGGTTCAGTGATTACAGTACTCCCTGGAGACATGGGGATGTCATGTGGTAGCTTACCCCACACCAGATGTTCAGTCCTTGCCAGTAGAGTGATAGACTGTTGTAGTTTGACTGTGCCAATCTTTTCTGGGAGTTCTTCACCTCTCCACCGAGGAGTGCTTGCCATCATGTCGAGAAACCGCTCACATTCTGGGAGAAGACTGGGACTGGACACTAGACGCCAATAATCATTGGTTATTTTCAGCTGATGCATGAGAAATCTTATGACATTTGTGCCAATGATTAAATCATCCCTTTGGCCTGGCACTACTAACACAGGGACAACACATGTCTCGCCATACAGTTTCATTTCTACCTCATACATGCAGCGCGGTTTGCTGAGTGTCCCTCCACAACCAATGAGAACAATTTCTTGAGAGAGGGGAACAGGTTCTGAAAGTGAGTTCTGATTCAGCATCATTTGTTCCACCCTTTCACTCAGTGTACAGGCCATGGAACCTGAGTCAAGCATCCCCTGTAACTGAAACTTGTCATTTAGAGTCACATGCGTATAAAACAGTTCATCAAATGGCTCAACTCGTTGTGTATTTTGAGCTATTACCTTAGCACCAACTGGTGCTGCTGCACATGCCTTTTCATATTGCTGCTCAATGTCATTATTATTGAGGGTTTTGTCTTTTGAGCCCACACCACCCCTCATCCCATGCAGGCCAGCTAGTTTAAATGCTGTGGGTCTTGTGACTGAAGACCATGCTCACTTCTGATGGATAACCGGTTGGGACAGTCTCGCTTAATATGATTTGGTTCAAAACATGCTAAACACAAGCGTTTCTGTTTGCAGTGTGAGATGGTAGAATGATCTCGAGACTGACAAACCCTGCATGCTTTGTGATGCACTTGGCTGGGTGAGTTCTGTCTGCCTGCAATCTGACTGTTCTGTGAAAGTGTACGTTCAAAGAGACTGATTAAAGTTCTCATGCAGCTGTCGTTACAATGTGATGGGGCTGCTGCGCCAGTCTCTTGGTGTGATGGCATGTCTGTTAAGTGACATGGTGGTGGTGATAATTGTTCAGGAGCAAGAGCCTGAGCATGAGCTGTAGCTAGTTTAGGATATCCTGACCTGGAGAATGCCCGCTCTCTGGTTTCAATCTGGTAACGATCAATGTGCTCCTGAACTTCACTGGCTGTCCATTTGTCTGGTGCTTTGAACTTCAAAATGGCAGCAAGCGCTGGGTCTGGGCAATGTTTCACAAACATCATAGTTGCTTCTTGGCACGGGTCATCTACATGCCGCCCTAGTCTCTTCAAGCCTTCTTCTGCTGCATCAACTGCCTTGTTCAAGCGTACCCAGTAATCTAGAGGTGTTTCTTTTGCTAGTGGTACAGTGTTGTAAAAGTCTGCCATCGGCATACATGAATAAGGCACATCACTAAAATGTTGTCTGAGGATGCTGTAGACAATATCTGGTTTTTCCTGAGGCTTTAATGAAGGGTTGCTTCGCAGAGTTATCCTTACAATATCCTTAGCTTTTCCCATCAACTTAGAGAGGATCTCAGGGTACTGTTCATTAGTGGGTGTGCCTCGTTTTCTGAAGTAGATTTTCATTAATTCTTCCCACTCGCCAACAGTGTTTTTGTCAGATCCATCTCCCCTGAAGGTGGGGGGTTCTTTGACATCTGGCTGTATTACTAGCTTTGCCCCAGTCAAGTTGAGGTAAGTAGGTTCACTCTGTGATTGGTCCACACTGCTCTGAGATTGTGGACCTATAACTTCACTTTTCCCACATTCACCCATAAGACGGTCCACTATAGACTGTCCAACCTGCTGTGCAATGCTTGTAATAAGGTCACTTAATGGTGGGTCAGTACTAGCCAAATTGTCCGGGACCGCACCATCATGCACAATACTAGAAGATACATTGTCAACTACACGTGTAGAACAAAAGGCAGGAGAGCCTGCAACATTAGTGTTTCGAACTGGAGTAAAAGGCAAAGCCTCGATCATTCTCCCTCTCCCCACAGAGAAGTTAACACCACTCAACAAACATTTATCCTCATCTTTCTTACTTTTAACATAAGTCATTTTCAGTTTTTTTTTTTTAACAGTTCTTTACATAAAAACAAATATATAAAATTATTTCTGTTGCTCGAGCAAAACACTATTCCACATTCAACTCTGTCATACTATTCAGTTTGTATAGATGTGTTAATGTAACAAGCAACCTCAGGCGACCAGCTGACGTTGATCCACTCTTCACGAACCACAATGAACTTGTCCGAAGCAGTGTGTATCCGGGTCACGGCACCAATGTAACCGCCCACATCTGACTCGTCTGTACTCTGCGTTGTGTCACGGGTAAAAAGAATCAGCAGACGAGGACTGCAGCAGTAGGGCAGGTTTATTCTGTTTAAAACAAGAGTACATTTAGTACAGCAGTTTTCAGGCTCTGGCCTCCCCACACACACCTCTCTCCAGCGCAGCACGGCGCAATCTGGCCGGAATGTGTTGAAACCAACCAAAATTCTCAGAAATTCATAAATAATAAAGTAAACTCTCCATTCATTCAAAAACTATTAAAATAAAACACAAACAGAACTATTCTGCCCAACAGTTACAATTCTTATATTTCAAATTGAATTAACAAAAAAAATAGATTCCATTATAACATGAAAATGTACTAATACATTAACTTAACATCTAGATAACATTTTGAAAGAACTCACATACCTGTTTAAAACAAGAGTACATTTAGTACAGCAGTTCTCAGGCTCTGGCCTCCCCACACACACCTCTCTCCAGCGCAGCACGGCGCAATCTGGCCGGAATGTGTTGAAACCAACCAAAATTCTCAGAAATTCATAAATAATAAAGTAAACTCTCCATTCATTCAAAAACAATTAAAATAAAACACAAACAGAACTCTAAAAAAGCTAAGTCTGGTCCTCTGGACATTCAAAAAACAAAACAAAACAAAGCAAAAAAAACTGTAGAAACGTTTCGTCTTTCGTCCGAAAGACTTCCTCAGTCTGAGAAGCTGTGTTCAGCTCAGTCTTATAAATAGCACCCTCCCACAGTGGATCAACCAGTTGGCTGATGACAGCCGAAACCAGCTGCTCACATGATCAAGGAGGACCATCAGCCTGACGATGGATCGTTAACACCCTGATGGTTGTTTGCTATTCACAGAGGGCTGAGTGATACTAGCAATAACAGCATTGTAAGTGGGGGACAGTTGAACCCGGAGGCCTCCACCTCTGTTTAATGATGGACGGTTTCTTTTCACAAAGATGGCCTCCTTTACTCCTCTCTCAAACCATTGTTCCTCTCTATCAAGGATGTGAACATCTTCATCCCTGAAAGAGTGACCGCTGGCTTGGAGATGAGTGTAGACCGCAGAGTCCTGACCAGAGGACCAGACTTAGCTTTTTTAGATTTTTCTACCTGGATTATTGAGCATGCATCAGGGCACAAACAGAACTATTCTGCCCAACAGTTACAATTCTTATATTTCAAATTGAATTAACAAAAAAAATAGATTCCATTATAACATGAAAATGTACTAATACATTAACTTAACATCTAGATAACATTTTGAAAGAACTCACATACCTGTTTAAAACAAGAGTACATTTAGTACAGCAGTTCTCAGGCTCTGGCCTCCCCACACACACCTTAACCAATCAGAAGAACAAAAAAAAGAACCACATTGGCATGAAACCTCGACAAATGACAGTAACTTGGGGATTAAACACCCAATAGTGTGCTGCACTAAACATAAAACAGTTTAAAAACGATATATAACAAGTTGTGAGTTTACAGAATATACTTTTAAGAACATTTTGAATACTTTAATACACAAACAGAAGACAGCTGCTGTGACACCTACCTCTCTCCAGCGCAGCACGGCGCAATCTGGAGGAGAGAGCGGGAATGCGCGGCAATACAGAGGATGTGACGCGGAAACAGGAAACAAGAAAATAAAAGCTTCTCCGCCAAAATAAAATGCAGTTCAGAAATCAAGAAAAACAGATTATGAAGATGGATTTGGGGTGAAATATAAACATTTTTTACACACTTGCTACATCATCATTCTTCATCCTCCAAACACGGCGAGTGGAATTAAGACCAAAAAGTTCTATTTTGGTCTCATCTGACCACATAACTTTCTCCCATGACTCCTCTGGATCATCCAAATGCTCATGGGCAAACTTCAGACGGGCCTGGACGTGCACTGTTTTAAGCAGGGGAACCTTCTGTGCCATGCATGATTTTAAACTATGACGTCTTAGTCAGAGCCATATAAAGTGAGAGTTGCCACACTTCCATAGAGTTCCATTGTAAGAATGGAATTCGGAAGTCACGTGGGTCATGGAGGGGGCGATTTGTTCCATGGCTCTGGTTACAGTCTGACGCTGCCTGCAGTAGCGCTCCGTCGCCACCAGAGGGCGCAGCTCCACAAGGTTTCCATAGCCGTAGTTTGGAACGATTGACCGCCTGTCGGCGAGTTCAAAGAGTGTCGGAACTCTCACTTTATATGGTGTATTGCCCACAGTAACCTTGGAAACAGTGGTGCCAGCTCTCTTCAGGTCATTGACCAGCTCCTCCTGTGTAGTTCTGGGCTGACTCCTCACCTTTCTTAGGATCACTGATATGCCACAAGGTGAGATCCTGCATGGAGGGAGATTGACAGTCATGTTTAGCTTCTTCCATTTTCTAATAATTGCTCCAACAGTTTATCTTTTTTCACCAAGCTGCTTGGCAATTGGCCCATAGCCTTTTCCAGCCTTGTGGAGGTCTACAATTTTGTCTCTGGTGTCTTTGGACAGCTCTTTGTTCTTAGCCATGTTAGTAGTTGGAGTCTTACTGATTGTGTGGGGTGGACAGGTGTCTTTATGCAGCTAACCACCTTAAATTTGCAGCAGTAACACACAAATAAATTATTTTTAAAAAATCATACATTGTGCTTTCCAATTATTATTATATATTTTTTTAGATTGTCTCTTGCACCTAAGATGAAAATTTCAGACCCCTCCATGATTTCTATGTGGGAGAACTTGCAAAGTCACAGGGTGTTCAAATACTTATTTTCCTCACTGTATATACATAAATTCAAGGCTGTAAGAAGTACAGTACTGTATGTTTTATTTGTCACTTCATTTGTATGGTGTTTCAGCATATTGTGGACATTTAAATACTATGTACTTTAAGCTCAGGGGTATAGAAAATTTTGGTCTGTACATAATGAAGAAGTATCACTTAAATTGAACTCAACTATGTACAAATACTGTGCATATGGCAATTTAGTATTGGGATCACAATTTCCTTTAAGAATTGTGGGTGTTTGCGCTTAAAATCAGGAAAAAATTTGCATTACAGTAAAGGATTTACAGTAAGTGCTAACTTTTATCTGCAGAATAGACTTGAGAAACACCTGAACAGTGATCGGTTCTTCAAGAAGGACTTTGCTGTTGTTCTCCAGCCCTTTCTGAAGCATGAAGACCTTCTGCATAAACCGGTACTGTAATCTGTATTGCAAAAGCCATGACCACATTGATGTGGAATAAGTGTATGCTTTCAATAATATTAATAAGTTTGAAACTTTTCCCAACTCATGACCTTTGGTTTTGCTAGCTAGGTGATAATAAGCTAAAACATAATTTTACCAACACCACATTTCGTTATTAAACCTCTATGTTTAATCCCTTTAAACAGGATGGGAAAGTTGATATGACTTTCTTTGGTCCTGACTGCTTCCACCTCTCTGCGAAGGGTCATGAGGAGCTGGCCAAAGGACTGTGGAACAACATGGTGAGACATTAATAAATCTGAAAGCAAAAAACAATGAGTGATGCAACATACTGACGTCTTATTTCTGTGTCCTGCTCACAGTTTCAACCTGTGGGTAAAAAGTCAAGCCGCATCTCTTACCCCATCAGACTCACGTGTCCACCTGTTGTAAGTCTCTACCTGACTTTCTCTAAGTTGGTACAACATAGCACAACATAGTACTGTACCTGGTTATTTAAAAATGTTTCATCAAATATTTAAGTCTAAATAAGCAGCTACTTTGCTACGAACACAAAAACTTACCAAAAGTACTGTATTTGGCAATAAAGGGAAACTACCGGTACTGTACTCTGGATATGATGCAGCATGAAATCTAGATATGTCGAAGGTTGAAACTTTAGAAATGCTTAGTGAAGTCAAAATATTTACATGATTGTTGGTTAAATTCACAATGGTTTGTTTTCTTTCTTTTCAATGGCGCTGCGTCCCTTTAAACAAGCACCATGCCCTACTAAGTGCCTGCTAAGCAAGGTTTGACTCTAGATACTGCTGGATCCAGCCCAAAGCAGCCCCAGGATGCTTCTGCACATTGGCCAGGAGTCCAGCAATAGTCTTTCCGGTCTAAAATAGAGTGATTGCTGTTGGACCATTGAGCATAGGGTGTTTTATAAGTGTTCTTGGTACCAGGCCACCTTGGGATGATGATTGATATTGTGGTTGTATCAAACCTGTGGCCTTTTGTCTTATACACCTGGGTAAAAAGAGGGGTGGAGTTATCAACTCATCACTATCTGATGCTTATCTAGTTCAGGTGGTGTGAAAGACTGTCAGGCTGAGCTGGTTAAACTTAACCAAACTTAACTTGTGTATTGTTTTGCACTATTAGTGTCAAGCAAATATCTTAGATCTTTTAGTGTACCTTTTGGCATTTGTTTAGCATATACTAAATACATATAATCACGCTGTATCGATGAAAATTGGTGCAATGTTAATAAATGCTCTTGAATCTTGAATCTTGAATCTTGAATATACAGTATCTTAGTGTATATCTTAGATCCTTATTTACTGTTTCTTTTTACACTTTATATTTGTACTATTGTTGGATACAATTGGGACCCTGTGTACACAATTTTGTTCCACCCCATGCACCACATGCAATGTGACTGACAATAAAGAACCTTGAATCATTAGCAAGTATATAGGCGGAAGTGGGAATGTAGATAAAAGCCCCTTTTTGATGGGTTTTCAACTCATACCTTCAAAAGAAATACATACAAGACAACAAGAGCAGGGACATGGCTTCCAAATGGACCATATACAAGGTCTTCTTTGCAGATGCAGCTTCTTGTAACTCTGTTCTGAAGGCTGATTGTGCCCCTGTGGCCTGGAAACATCTTGCAATAGACTATGCCACGGGGGGTCGTGACGTACTTCCGTTAAAATACCGGCCACATCCCGCACTTCCGGGTCCTATCCACTGCCGTTGTTGTTAGCGTTAGCTCCCAGTAGCAGACCATGACAATGACATGAAATGGGAAGCGGCAGCGAGCTACTACAAGTGAGTTCCGTTGTGTCCGCCCACCGGTGGGTACAGCTGTTCCGTTCCCCCGCCGAGTGGGGGTTTGGGCAACAATGGATCGTGGCTATCCGAAGGGGAAACGTCCCAATAGATTTATATAGATTTATATGTGTATAGAGTTATTATTGGTGTGTATGCAGATGTTTTATTAATTGTATCTACTCATTTATGTTCGAGTCATTCCCGCTAACCGGAAGTGCGCCATCCGGCCGATGAATGCGGAAGTGCTGGAACGGGAGTCCGTGGCATATAGGTAGTCTATTCTCCCAGGAGGTATTGAAGCATGTTGCTGAGAAAAGAAACATCTGAGCTTCTAGGTTGAACTCTTCAATCTACTGCCTCTGCAATCTTACCTTAGATTTACAACTCAAAATGTATGGACGTTTTATTTCTCTTAGACGTATCATTGATGTGAGATCTTCCAAAAGTCTTGTACTAAGATTCAGACAGGTGTTTACAGAGTTCTCATCAGTAGCAGGAGTAGCCTATCAGTCAGATTATTTGGAAGATTTGTGACAATATGAGTCATGCTTTGGCAAAAAGTCTTCAGTACTGTCAACTTTATGTGTCTTGACATAAATGGATTTTTTGTTTGTCAGTGTATTCACTCTGTTTCCTGTCTGCAGGAACACCCGTATATCTACACTCGCCCACAAAGAAAAAGCCTGGGATACACATACAAATGAGTACAATGTTGGGTAACTGATATATATTTTTTATACAAATGTGAAAGCTTCTATTTTATGATTCTAAAAATGATTTCTGGGATTGTGAACTATTCTTGTTTTAAAATGTAAAATAAATTCTGACTTTTTTCTGTGTCCCATCTGCAGGACCAGCTGTGTATCTACACCTACCTGACTGTAGTCTGGTCTCCTCAGTCAACTTCCTCCTGATTTTTTTCCACATGGCTCACTAAATCAGCTTTTGGTTTTTCATTCTGTTTACAAGCCCACTGCTAATGTTACTACCATAGATGTTACTGACAAATTGTGATGAAGCTACTTTCCAGCATTTTATGTATTCACTTCTGTTTCAAAATCACATCACCCTCTGATGTGATACCGTACACACCTCTACTGCTTCATTTGTCTGTAATTTTTAGCAGCTGCTGGCAATGGAGCAGGTTGAGAGTTTTAGTCATAGATTATGGATGAAATGACAGCTAATTGCTAACAGAATGTGTTACAGTTACCATTATCTTTTGAGTTCAACAATGCTCCCTTCGATAAAGCAGAAAATGGTGTGTAGACAACAGTTTTCTGTCAAGTGCTATTAGTGTTATGTGTTTTTCATGAATGCTCATGACAGCTATACATTAATTATAGTCATTCTTTAGGGTATTTGCTTATTATATATTATTATAAACTAATGGAAACTTGTACACTTGCAAAGGAAATGTTTATTAACCTGCACGTGTTTTTTGAGCTATTTTATCATTTGTACTACCCTGCCTCACACACAGTGACTGCTGGATATGGGCACCAGCTCCCCTTGTCACCCTACATGGAAAAATTGAGTGAAAAAAAAAAATGAATGGATGGTAAAAATTATTTCAGCTGCTGTGATAGTTTCCACCCACTCAACAAAAGTTAGCTATAGTTAGAGGTCTTCCCATGACTCCGATGGTTGTAACCTATTCCAAAAATGGAAAGCAAAATTAAGTCGTGTTAGGCATTTAATTTTATGTCTAAACAAAAACTTAAACTTGTGAATTACTCTTCTTTTTCTAGTCTTCAAACCCAACTTGTTTCTTTCCAATATGTTTGTTGTAAGAGTAGAAACTGTACAGTAACTGCTGCATATCTGTATGAGGTTCATGTTCAGTTACTCTGACAAGTGGTCGGATATTTAACCCCATTCAAAGTTTGAATTCAACATTTTTAACGTCATGAGTGCAGGTTTGCAAAACAAATAGACAAATACAGTATAGCATAAAAATGTACAACTGTAGGGAGCGGCGGTAACTTGGTTGTCAGTGCCATGATCTTGTAATACTGAAGCTGCAGGTTTGAGCCCTGGTTGTGTCAGGAAGGACATCTGGCATAAAACAATAACCAAGTCTTTCAAGTGAGTTCACTCACTGTGGTGACCCTTGTTAAAGAGATCAGCTAAAACAATAACAACAACAACTGTAACTGCTAGTTTGAATCCATGGTATAACCAACTATCAAATGTAGATTAGAATTACAGATGTGACCGTGGCCTACTTGTTAATTCTGGGAATAAAAACAGAACACATTGTACTACAGTATTGGGAATCACACACTGATAATCAGAATGACTCCTACTGGAGATGCAGGCTGTCACTCAGCTTTAAACTGAGAGGTTGAAACAAAGCTGTTCAAACTGAGCATCACATACGTCTGTAGGGTCACCTTTGAGTGATCTATGTGAACTACTATGGAGGGGCTTTGGATCGCTGTGGCAACATGTGTGCTTGTGTCATGCTCTGTTAACGGTAAGTGCTGGAAATGGATATAGGGAACATCACATTTGGGGCAGTGAGTAGAATTATTTTACCACAAAAATTTTATTTAATTCTTTTGCTTTTTGATAACAACATATTTATATAGAGCTACATGTGCGGTGGGGGGATCTCTGATGCTTCACGGTCGCTACTGAATGTTCTATTGGAGGAACCTTATTCACTTATGCATGCTCACAACCACACACAAATGGATGCAGGGATGTATATGTAGATATCATATGCAGATATGTAGATGGATATGTGATATGAATGTATATGTATATATATTTGTAGGTATGGGTATGTTTATTTATGGAAATCTACTGCAAGGTCATGAATATTATTAGTCTTTATGCATGTGTATTTTGTTGCTGTGTTTTGTCATGTGCTTTGCAGGATTGCGGACGGAGGTTGGGTGTGTTTGCCTTGTGCTCTTTTTGTGGATAATTGTTGTTTTGTTGTCTTACTTTCTATCTTCCCTTTCTCTCTTTCAAAAAAAATTCATATCGGTGTGAGAGGATGGCTGTGAGGTGAGAAGGGAGGCCATCTATAAAGGGGGAAAAAAACTACATGTGCATTACTACACTGATCAGTCATTTTACTTTGTGAACATGTACTTTTTTACTTATTAAATGTGAGAATATAGGATAAAATAAAGCTATTTAATAGTTAGGTATACCTAAGTGAATGCTTCAAATAATCTTTCTCTTAAAGGAAACTATTTGCAGCAAGAATACGAGGAGGCAGGACATCCTCACATAATGGAGGCTTTCAGTGAGGTATGTTTACACCTGATTTTATTACATTCATTATCTTCCACTTCTATTTTTTATTTATTTTTTATTATCTTCCACTTCTTCCAAAGTTGGGTCATGGAGGCAGCAGCTTGAGCAGGAAGGCCCATACATTTCTTTCCACAGCCACCTCTTCTAGCTCTTCTGGGGGGACCCCCAAGATATTCCTAGACTGAGAAACAGTTTCTCCAGAGTGTTCTGGGTCTTCCCTGAGGCCTCCTTCCAGTCGGACATGCCCAAAGGGAGGTGCCCAGGGGGACATCTTTACCAGATGCCTGAACCACCTCAACTGGCTCCTCTCAATGTGGAGGAGCAGTGGTTCTACTCTGTGCCTCTCCCAGATAACTGAACTTCTCACCCTATCTCTAAGGGAGAGTCCAACTAACTACCCTGCGGAGGAAACTCATTTCAACCACCTGTATCCACAATCTCATTCTTTTGGTCACTACCCAGAGCTCATAACCATAGGTGAGGGTAGGAATGTAGACTGACCAGTAAACAGAGAGCTTTGTCCAATAATTCTCAGTCAGGTCATCTGGATAGTTTCTTTTTTTATAGAAATGTTTCACCCTCCATCCGGAAGGCATCACCAGACAGACAGAATCTACCTGGATTATTGAGGAGCATGCATCAGGGTGTCAGACAGAGGAGTTCCAGCAAACTGTTTCCCCACCAAGCAGTGAACACCTTAAGTGGACCAGCCAGTTTGCTGGAGCCAAGATGGTTTCTGGGGACCGTCCAGTCCCTCGTCAACTCCTCCCAGGCAGGCAGCCACAGCCAAAGTGGTTCAAGGCAACAAAGTTCATGCTCAATAATCAAGGTACCAAATCCAATAATTCTCAGTCGGGTCATCTGGACAGTTTCTTTTTTTATAGAAACGTTTCGCCCTCCATCCAGAGGGCATCATCAGTGACTGATGATGGCTTAACAGGAACTCGCAGGTTTGATCATATTTCACCAGCTTTATCCTCCATTTACTGGCTCCCTGTACGTATCAGAATAGATTTTAAAATTCTCCTCTTGACCATAAGTGCCTAAATTCCTTGCACCCTCACATCTCTCTGAGCTACTTCAACCATCTGTTTCTTCCCAGGTGCTGAGGTCATCTGACCAATTTTGGTTGTACCAAAAACCAAGTTTCAGAGGAGAGGAGATCAGGCTTTTTCAGTCGTGGGCCCTAAACTGTGGAACAATCTGCCCTCCAACATTAGACAGACCAATTCACTTCCTATTTTTAAATCTCTATTAAAAACACACCCGTTTTCTCTGGCTTTTAACACAGTGCTTAATCTTTTTTGGGGATTAAAGGTGGATTGCCATTAAAAAAACTGTCTTGGAGCCGATCATTTAATTCTCTTATTGTATTGCCTCTGTGACGTCTTCTATTGTATCAAATGCAAATCTAACAAGTATAGACACAGGTCTGAAGCCATGAGAAGATACATGTTAAATACCTGTAATCCAAACATACAGTGTATTTTCTTTTTAAAATGATAGATTTTGCAAAGTGCTATAAAATATTTAAAATTTCTTCAGCCTGGAAGATGATCTCTCTTCCACTGAGTAAAGCCTTTCTATTATCATTAGTACCTTCAGCAGTGCTGATTCTGTGAACTCTACATCCTGACTCAAGCTTTACAATTAATTATTTCCCAATGCATATACAATTACTTAACAATTTTTTAAATCATTATAAATCTTTAAAATGTTATTGATCAAAGAGAGGTGCCTCTTTAAAGTTTTATTGTTTTCTGATGTACTGTATTTGATAATGTCATAAGAGAGAAAAAACATTTGTATGGTAATGACAGAGGGTTTCGATGAACCCAAAGAAAACTCAGACTGCACGCAGAAGACATCCTTTGTTCCAGTGTCCAGACATGAGCCCTTCTCCTTCTGTTCCCACTTCAGGTCTGTCCAGTTTGCACACAGTTACCACAAATCGAATATATTGTCCAAAAACTGAAGTCTTATTGCGACTGATTTTCACTTTCTGTGTCTGTTTCCTTTCAACAATTTGGTTTAGTTGAGTTTGTGAAGCCAGCAGATATTAAAGTCATTGCTGCGTTGGGGGATTCTTTGACAGTAAGTGTTTGTTCCATCATTTATTTTCTCTCCGTAGCAGTGGTAATTTTATGTTTATCTCCTGAAATGTTTGCATTAATTTTTAACTTTTTGTTTCCTCAAATGTTTGGATGTTTTCCACAGACAGCCTTTGGTGCTAATGCTAGCAGTATGTTTGAGCTCCCTGTAGAGTTTCGCCATGTGTCATGGAGGTAAATTCACTCATCCAAAAAGTGAAACGTATAAAATCCCACAAAGTCGGCTTTAGAGTGTCAGAGTTTCTTCTAATTCACTTGAATTTAGATATATGTATCATTTAACTTGCCATAAGAAACTTGTTTCTAAAAACAAATGGCTAATGTCAAGTTTGTCTCCATTTGAAGTATTGGAGGTCACAGGACATGCCAAGATGTCATAACTTTGCCAAGTAAGATTGTTCTTTTACCTTACAATTAAAATAAACCCAGCACGTTCTTTAATCCAGCTCATCATCCGTTTCAGATATTTTCAAGTTATTCAATCCCAATCTTATTGGTGCTTCTTCTGGAAAGACTACCTTTAGGAAGAAGGCTCATGTTAAGGACACCAGCTTTAATTTGGCTGTGACTGGAGATACGGCCTCGTAAGAGCTCCTAACTCTAATAGACAGTAATTAAATGCCACACATTGTTTGAATTAATGCACAAGACCTGCCACCTCAGAGTTTTAAATTAATTTAATCTTTTATTGAGAAATGACAATGTTTACTTTTGTCAAACCTTGAAAATCACTTTGATCTGATGCAATATTAAGAGATTTTATGCAATCTGGAAACACGACAACATGTTTGATTGATTCAGTTCTTAGCTAAATATCTGGAAAACTGACTGAGATCGACATATTTGTGTTGGCTGAGGTCAGCAAGCTGTGGTGGCCAACTTGGATGGGCCTGACTCCAAAAAAAATCATAAATTGTACGGTAGATGCCAAGCCCGATTACAAAGTATTACTTTCTGAAAGTTAATGCTCAAGTTTTTAACCAAAGAGCTCACACAGTGTGTAGCAATATGTTGTGGATGACTTTCCCACCTACAACCGCACCAACAGTTTGCACAAGATCTGTATATTGATTACCGGTAAATCACGATTACATGTATTGTGTTATTCCCAAGGTCAGTTGACTTGTGGTCGTTTTGTTGAATTAGGCTAGCTCTACAACTGAATCATTTGCGGACATATACCCGCTCATGAGATATTTTGCTAAGACAGTCAGAGTTGATTTCAATGCCATAGTTTTGGGCAAAATGTTGCAGATTGTGTAGATGTTAGATTAAATGTTTGGGATGGCTCTTACCTACTAGCATACCAAATTTTTGTTCAACATGTAAAACCGATTTTAAGTCGCTTTTGTGCCAAATGATGGGTGATAGCCTGTGACAAGATTTAATACATTTAATACATTTATTTGTCTGTTAGGGTCATTTGATTTTGTCACTTTGTCTTGTTTTCATAAATGCTCTGCAGTTTTCATTGATTTCTACAAGTTAACAAAATTCTAACTTGAAACTTTGTTCTACCGTATATATACAGAGTTAACAATGTAGCTCAAAGCACTGCGTGGTGAAATATGAACCCAAAAGCAAACAATAAACAGTTTCTGTAAGACACCAAATTCTTTGAGGAGTTGTAGCTGGAATGAGAGGTGCAGCATGGGGGTGAAGGATGTGGAAAAAAATTGTTTTAAAGAAGAATCAGTTACAAAGAGTATTTGCTGATTTTTGTTGCAGTCAAAAGCAAAGAAAACACAAACACAAGTACACAACAGGAGAAACAGGCAATGTGTGGCAGCAACACTTTCTTAATATGTGAAAACAAGACGAAGGTAGTAAGAGGCATACAGCACGGTGCCTTGCATGATGAGCAGACAAGGTCATGGTCAAGGCTTCTACCCTGAGGCTGTTAGACTCATGAATAAATAAATAATAAGAATAAACACTGCAAAATATCACATCATGCTGATGCTGATCTGTTTTCTTGTTGCTGTGTTCATTTGTGACCATCTGCTCATACAGACTCATGTTCGTGCTGCTGTTTATAATGATGTTTTTCCACTACATTAGGGCTTAGTGTATTACTAGTTGATGTTTTTCTTAGTTAATCCTAGATGTTATTACTGTTTTTCTCTTGCATTTGTTGTTGGATGTAACTGGGACCCTGTGTACATAATCTTGTTTTCATCACATGTACCACATGCTATGCAAATGACAATAAAGACTCTCTGACTCTCTGACTCTTTATTGTCATTTGTCATTGCATGTGGTACATATGGTGGAACAAACAAGAAAGAAACATGTGGGCTGAAAAATATAGACAAAAATCTGATGCAGAAAGTTGACTGTACCCCATCTGTTTTTTTTAGAAGCCTCCCGAGACAGACAAGACGTTTGATTGACAAACTGAGGCATGATGCGGTACAGACTCAGTTCAACAAAACAATGATAGAACTATCTTTTAGACAAACTGAACCTTCTCTTGCTTTGATTATATCAGGACCTGAACTTTGATGAAGCTTGGAAGCTTCTGACTATTTTAATAGGCATGAATGACATCTGTGATTACTGCAAGGACAAGGTCAGTCTTCTTCCCTTTTTCTTGTTAATTTTGTTTAAAAGAAAAATCTTTTTATTGCCTGCAATGAATAATGCCAATTCTTTCTAGGATTTTTATTCAGTGGAGGAATACATTTACTATATAAAAGTCTCTCTGGAAATGCTTATGAATGAGGTAAAGTAAAACAAGAGCAAGTGGTACTGTGCATGTACTACAGGAAGTAACCACATATTGTCTTCAGGTTCCCCGTATGATCGTCAACGTCGTTCAGATCTTGCCCATGAAGGCTCTGCGGGAGGTAAAAAGATTCACCCCCGGGTGCCTCCTCAATTGGTGAGCCAGTTTAAAGCCTGGTTTACAGTCCATGAGACGAGAAACATTGTGTCTGATGATGCGTGGGGAAAAAAAGCATACTTTTCTTCGGTCAACCCCCCACAGAGACCCTTTCTTATGAATTATCCCCAGTCAAAACTAGTTTCCTACAGGATATGTGTTATTTATTGGGTCACTGGTCAGAACTTTGTGGGTATGTTTGTGTCAGCTGCCATACACAGCTCTCAATGCTGCTCCACTGAGGAGCACATGGCTGAAGATGTTGTAAAATACAGCCATCTTTACAACTGATCCAGAAAAACGTATACAGATCGCCAAATAGTCGGGAACATTGGCAATCTCTTTGTAGCAAAGAAAAAGCGCTTCCTCTAGATTAAAAACAGAAATACCAGATATTCTTCCTCAACTGAAAACAAACATAAAGTCTGGCAGCCATGCTGTCTGTGTGGTTCTATTTCATCCCTCCTGACCGTAGAGCTGTCATCGGGCCGGAAATCCACGGCCCTACCCTACCCGAGCCCTTAATTTAATTACCCAAGCCCGAGGGAGCCCGCTCATTTCCTAGAAATCACCGCCCGACCCGACCCTACCCGATTAAAAAAAAAAAAAACACTACGTTTATTTATTAAGCTTTATTAAGCGCTAAAAAAATGCTTTGCTTGAATTATAACAGTAACAGTGATAAAGAACAATAAAAAGTATCACAAATATATTTTTATTAATAAGAACTGCACAAACATGAACAAAATAAAACGCGCATATATTCAAGAAGATGGCTTTGTTGTTTGCGCCGGCCGGAGCGCGGCCGTCAGCTGCGCAGCCTCTTCTTCAGCTGTGAACCTGCCAAATAAATCTGGATTTAGTTGCTTAAAATTAAAATTATAAATATATTTAAAAATCGGTCAAGAAGTTTTTCTACTTACATGGCTTACATGTTGTCATGTAAGAACAATATCGCGTCCACTGTAGCAGGTTTGAGAGATGTCCTCCTCTGATCAATTGTGAGTCCAGCCGCGCTGAAAACTCTCTCGCTGCTGCTGCTGCTCGCTGGAATGCAGAGCACAGATCTCGCCAACTTGGCCAGTTTTGGGTACACACTCGAGTTTAATTTCCAGAATCCAAGCAAGTCTCTTTCATCGGCCACAGCATGCTTTAGAGTGGTGTACAGCGTGACCTCATCTTCTTCTTCACTGTCTGATTCATCCACTGCGTTCTCCCACTCAGCAAAAGAACTTGATGTTGTTCTTCTTTGTTTTGCTGGAGGAGGTGTGAGCGCGCTTGATGTTGAAGCTTCAGGAAGCACTTCTTCAGGTGCGGCAACTTGTTCCGCCGCAGATGAGAGCAGTGTGCGGACGTGAGCGTGCACCTGACGCACGTCAGCTGGTGACATCATTTTGAGTTTGTTAAAGTTGGGCCACAGAAATAATGCGACTCTGTGCAAGTCGTGGATAATAATTTTGCGCTCCAGCACTTCTGCATGTCTGCGGCGCAGAAACGCCTGCTGCGGAGAGTCTGTGCGTGAGGACTGGCAGTGTTGCTTCAGTTTCTCATTCCAGAGACAAACCAGGTTGATGGTGGGATATTTGTCACCCTCCAGTTCTCTCTGTGCACGGTAAAATGGTTCGAGAAATGTCACTAAAAAGTCCAGCATGTCGGGGGAGATGCTGTCCAGGCGCGCCTGCTCTCCGCGAGCCTCCATCTTCTCACACAGCTCAGTGTAAATATCTAGCACAGATTTAAGTGTGAGGTACACAGTGCTGAATCTGGTCTCACCCATCTGCAGTACAGTTTTTGAGAGCTGCGCAGCTAGACCAGATTGTTTTATATATCTCACAAGAGCTTTGGCTGCCGCGATGGTCTCAGCTATTTCTGGAGCGTTTCCAGCCAGTGCGTCAGGGTCCAGCCCGTGGCGCAGGACGGTGTTTATTAGATGATCAAAACAGTTAATCCTCCTGTCTGGCTCCAAGGCTTTAATAATATT
>JBBPBX010067815.1:5532-19309 GCA_038048925.1 Garcialebias charrua | reverse complement strand
TGTTGCCTTTCATATTGTGGATTTTTTGTTTCAGACACATAAAGAAAAAACAGTAACTGTATACCATTGGGTTTTTTTTTATTTTTTTTTATGAAATACATTTTTCTATTATTGTACATTAAAAAAAAAACACTTTTTGAGCATTTATTTACCTCCAGTAAAATGTGTTCAAACTTAACTTGGATGAAACTGTTGCATATTATTGTGACTGTGTGTATTTTCTTAAGGTAACAGTGATAAAGGAGCCGGAGGGTGATGACTTTGGCTTCAGCGTGTCCGATGGCTTCTTGGAGAAGGGTGTTTATGTGAACATGATTCGTGCTGACGGTCCAGCTGACAGGGCTGGGCTGAAACCCTTCGACAGGATACTGCAGGTGAAAAACTCAACAGTTTAGATCAGGCAAAGAGCAAAATAAAAATGGCTGCACTAAATTACTCTGCCTCAAGTTACATAAACATCACAATGGTTTTACTGAAGAGAGAAAGAAAAACCAGCAGAAATGACTGAATGAAACATGAGTTGAGATTAAAGTTGTCCTATAAGAACATCATTTAGTTTGAATGATCTCAGAAGGACAGTCATCATGTCACCATCTTGTTTCAGGTGAACCATGTACGGACGAGAGACTTCGACTGCTGCCTGGCGGTGCCTCTCATCACTGAGGCCGGAGACCGACTGGAGCTGGTCATCAGCAGAAATCCAATGGCCAACGACGATCCAGAGAACAATAACAACACGTTGGACCACCCGTTAGATCTGTAGCACACAAGCAACAAGCGATGAACTGCAGGCACATCCTTCAAGAACTGCTCTGAACATCAGCTGGCTAGCAATAATAAAGACACGAACGCTCGCATGCACTCACTCCATCTCATCTTATTGAGTTGTGTCATGCAGTATTTTTTATGGAAACTTAGACACAGAACAACCAGAAACAAGAGAGAAAACCAAAAAAAAAAAATCCAATTCCTTTGCACAATTAATGAGTTACAACATCCCCACACATTTCTTTAGCATTTTCATTCATTCAACCTTTATTTATACAGGCTAGCCTCGTTGAGTCACGGGGACTCATTTACAAGAGGGACCTGTCTCACTCACACCTAGGGTCAATTTAGAGTCACCAATCAGCCTAACAAGCATGTTTTTTGGTCTGTGGGAGGAAACCGGAGTACCCGGAGGAAACCCACGCATGCACGGGGAGAACATGCAAACTCCACCCAGAAAGGCCCCGGACCGGGATTTGAACCGGCAACCTTCTCGCTGAGAGGCAGCAGCTCTACCAGTTGTGCCACCGTGCTGCGCAAAGACTTTAAAGAAGATTTAAAAAAAGACATCCTTAAAACTATTATTATTTCAACACCAGGAGACGGGTGGTGGAATGAAAAACAGGATTCTGCGTCAGTTTATGTCATTTAAATGAGTTTGACAGTTAAAAAGCTCCAGATTAGAATAGGATTACAATAATCAGAGACATATTTACATATGTGCCATAATTACAAGGTTAATGCACAGATGTCGCCACTGCATGCGTTCTTTTTCACAGAAGAAAACAAAAAAAAAACATTTTAAATTAAAGGTAATTTCTCTGCTCAACAAATGATCACGTGCAAACAGATAAACCTTCAACGACAACATTTTAAAATTGATTACTGTTTGACTTCATTTCCATTTTTGTGGCAAACGCTAATGTTACTGTCGTGACCAGGTAGCTTCCTCTCAGCCCTGTGAGCTTAAAGAATATTAGTTACTAAAACACATTTGACAGAGAAATCCAGTCCAGTTTCCAGTTCAGTGTGACGACCATTAAAGGCACACTGTCAACTGGTCTTTCAAAAATAAAGCTGTAGATCATTTGAATGAATAAAGTCTCACCTTTTTTCTGCACAAAAATTATGAATAAATTTATTGCAATGATCTAAAATCAAATTTAAAGCATCAAGATTTAGAGCATGTGCTGCTGCTATTTTACAGGAACCTTAATGTTTCTTTAAAAGCTTCTGTTTCTATTTGATTATGTTTAATTCCAACAAAGAAACTGCTGTTACCTATTTTTATTGTTATTTTTCTAAACAGAAAATCTAGATTTATCACTTTAAAGACATTGTAATTATTCAGATTTACCAGAAAAAGAATTGTGGTACTAAACCTCAACTCGTGAATTCATATTTTGATTTTATAGATTCATGTGAGAAGAGATGGTTTGACTGTGACGTAAAGTAAATCTTCCAAACATCTTCTCATCTTTTGCTTTCACTTTTCTAACCACAGACATTATTTTGTGCTTCACTTCATTGTTTCTCATTACAGTATTTTTTCAGGTCCTGAAACCACATAAAAACATATTAGATTGTTAAAAAGACGCGTTTAACAGTTCCAGTCACATCATCCATTTCTTCTGTTTCTCACGTTACATTAAAATCCAGCTGTCGTCCGTCCATCCATTACCTGCCACCTGACAAATGAGCACCTTTCTGTGTGCACACGTGAAGCTCCAAGGGTTTCACTTTGACCCTTTGTTTCATTCATTTTGCAGAGCTGCACGTTTCATTGCACAGCGGGGATGTTTGTCAGGACGTCGAGCACTTTATGCTCTTTTGAAACACATGAGACTGAAAACAGGATGAACTCAGCATCCAAGAGAAAAGACTTTAATTTCTTTACAATGACTTGTTCCTGAACAAAAAGCACACTGTTTAATACAACGTACTGTATTTTTCTTGTAAACTGAACAAACTTGCATTTTATGCAGCCAAGTGGCCAAAAAATGAAAAGACAAATGTAAAGCAGAAAAAAGAGAATGCAAAAAGAAAGCCTTCTAAAAGTAACGTTTAGTTTGTTTGTATGTGTGCAAACTGTATGTGTGTATCTACGAGTGCATGTCTGTGTGTGTGTGTGTGTGTGTGTGTGTGTGTGTGTGTTGTGTGTGTGTGTGTGTGTGTGTGTGTGTGTGTGTCAACATGCATTTCTAGATTAGTTTAAAGCCCAAACCTTAACAAGTCTCATAAATTCAGTTCATAACTGTCATTTCAGTAATATCATGCTATTACACTTTCAGAAAGAAGAAGAAGAAGAAGATGCTATTACACTTTCAAAGTTGGTTGGTTGAACAGAAGTGGCTTAAAAATATCCAACTGTGCTGTTCCACTTTGAAAATTATATTCTTGATGTTGTCGTTAGTATTCAAGCCACAAGAACACTTCACTGTGTATTCAGTTTTAGGGAGAAATAGACAGTATTTTGTCAAATATATGAATCTGACAAAATACTGTCTTTTTACATTGGCTGGTTGTCATTAGTGCTGTACCCACTGGACATGTTCTTATATAACATGACAGTTGTTACATCATCAGCTGCATTTAAGGAGCTTTTACATCCCGGGCAGTGTTCCCTAAGCGTGTTTGAATTCACGTGTTTTAGACGGCTCAGCTAAGCATGAAACTTAGAAAGGATCCCTCATCCTCCCCGAAAGATGCTCATGTAAATCCAGTGAAGGGTTGGGGGACGCCAGCCTTCTTCCCAGCTCTGTTTACAGACAGTTGTCAATTGTCATAACCAAACATTAGTCATAACTGAACATTGGTCATTATCAAGCAATTGTCATAACTAAACATTAGTCATAACCAAATATTGGTCATAACCAAACATTGGTCATAACCAAACATTGGTCACAACCAAACATTGGTCATAACCAAACATTGCTCATAACCAAACATTGGTCATAACCAAACATTTGTCATAACTGAACATTGGTCATTATCAAGCAATGGTCATAACCAAACATTAGTCATAACCAAACATTAGTCATAACCAAACAATGGTCACAACCAAACATTGCTCATAACCAAACATTGCTCATAACCAAACATTGGTCATAACCAAACATTGGTCATAACCAAACATTGCTCATAACCAAACATTGGTCATAACCAAACATTGGTCATAACCAAACAATTGTCATAACCAAACATTGGTCATAACCAAACTTTAGTCATGAATAAACATTGGTCATAACCAAATATTTGTCATAACTGAACATTGGTCATTATCAAGCAATGGTCATAACCAAACATTAGTCATAACCAAACTATAGTCATAATAAAACATTGGTCATGATTTTTAATGAGGAGAGGACCAGAGCATCTGTGCAGAGGTGCAGAAAAGTCTCAGAGTTCTAGATTATTGCCTCAAACTGCCGTGCAACAAAATATTCAGTTGATTTAATTTAGTTTGATCTGTTTGACAAAAATTTAAAAGTGCCAACTAAATGTCTTTAGGTGAATTTTAATAAATATTTTCTTCTTAGTTTAGTCAGTTTCAAGCTTTTATCGTGACCTGTGTGGGAGTTTATTTCTTTATCAAAAGGTACAAATAATGTCATCCACCTTTCTGTGTCTTGGCAAAGCATCCATGATACGTGTTAGACATCATGGCCCACTTCGTTTCTGGCATTTGAACACGTACGTTTGTGTTCTTTTAGCAAATCCCAACATTCTCCATTTAACTGGGAAGTAGCAAGTATCTAACCTGTTCACTCATGATTCTTGACCATCTGTAAATAGTCGTTGTCCTTTGGTCAGTAAATGCTCAGAACTAATATTTGACAGAATAAGAAATAAGAAATCACCCTTCTGCTTAAAAAGGTTTTCAAACCTGTTAGCTTTACCCGCTCACCAGTTAGCTGTCATAAATTGTAAATTCAGTAACTGACTAATGAATTATGAGCCTAGTCTTTAAAAAACAAGCTACATTTTGAGGTCAGCTCAACGCATACCAGCAGATACATACAGATATGTGATCAGTTAGCCAACTATTTAAGTTACAGTCCAGGTGTTTAACAAACCAGCCTACAAATTTTACTGTAAAATTAAATGAATAAACAAAAACTAAGAATTTAATGATACTCTGGACTCCAACCTGCAGTGACTGAATTTGCACAATATTTTCACAGCAGTATGATAAATGTTCTTATGTTCATAAATCTCAAAATCATGTCACATCTTTTTTGTATAAAACCTGTAAATGTTGTATATTTGTTGTTTTTATCATAGTTACACGTTTGCATGTTTTCCCTCCTGGATTATAATTCTGGATTTGGCTGATAATTTGTGTTGATATTGTGCAATTTTTTTCAAACTGTGTAAAGCTCTATTCTATGTAATATAATATTTTTCTATGACAACGTGTCTCTTCCTAACTGAAGGAAGAAAGCAAAAAAGAATGAAGTTACAAAATTAAATGTAAAACTTGGTTTTACGGATTTTTTTGTCATTTTCTATCAAACAGTGTAGCTTTACCTCGATTTTATGAGACGATAAAATATTAAAAGCAAGAAAAATAACTGTATAATTTTTATGTTGCTCATTTGTGAGCAGGTCTGAGTGTGTTAAAAATGGGTTAAAGATACCACCTAGTAATTTGAAGTAACAATATTTTTTTGTAACATGATCATAAATACTTTAGGAAAAGGGTCACTTATCACATCAGGGATATTGTCAAGTTCTGATTATTATTATTTTTTAAGCTTTAAATAAACTCCCTTGTGCATACAAACAGTTATCCTGAACTGTATCAAATGCTGCAGTTAGAAAGTTACTCCAAAAATATGAATATTTAATTCAGAGATGCAGGTCTGCACTCAGTATAAACAAAGCACTTTAATCTCAACAAATGCACCACCTGTGTGTGTGTGCACCATCAGCACTGTCGAGCTTCTCCATCCAAACAGCTCCTTCATGGACGTCACCGTTGTTGACTTGTCTCGTTGCTCATTGACGTTCAAAAGCAAACACGTGGGAGTTCAGTTCAACCTTTACTTAACCAGGTTAGTCTCAATGAGCCTCAACGACCCATTAACAAGAGAGAGTTGGCAGAGGGTCACAAGTTCTGCCGACCCATTCTGGTTGATTTAGGGAAACAGTACCATCACCGTGAGATTGTGTTGTGTTTGACCATCCATCCAACAATCCATCCATCTATCCATCATCCATCCATCTATCACTCCATTTGTCCATCATCCATACAACTATCCATCATCCATACATCTATCCATGCATCCATCCATCCATCCATCCATCCATCCATCCATCAATCAATTTGTCCATGCATCCATCCATCCATTCATCCATCTATCAACCAATCCATCCATCCATGCATCCATCCATCTATCAATCCATCATCCATCTATTTATCCATCCATGCATCCATCCATCCATCCATCCATCCATCTATCAATCCATCTATCCATGCATCCATGCATCAATTCATCCATCCATATATAAATCCATTTGTCCATGAATCCATGCATCCATCATACATCCATCTATCAATCCATCCACCATCCATCCATCCAACCATCCATCCACCATTTCATCCATCTGTCAATCCATCCATCATCCATCCATGCATCCATCTATCAATCCATCCATCCATGCATCCATCAATCCATCCATCCATCCATCCATATATCCATCTATCCATCTATCCATCCATTTGTCCATGCATCCAGCCATCCATTCATGCATCTATCCATCCATATATCCATGCATCCATCCATCCATATATCCATCCATCATATATCATCCATATATGTGTCCATTCATCCATCTATCCATGCATCCATCTATCCATCAATTCATCCATCCATCCATCCGTCCGTCCATCCATCCAGCCATCCTTTCGTTGTTCCTGGTCTTTATGACCTTGCGATGAGATGAGAGAACATTTTATTATTTTCATGTGAATACAGTACAACTAAACTGTTTCTGACTCTGTCACTTCCTGCCTCTCTTTATTTTTACATGTCAAACTCAGAACAGACATTTTGAATATTCAATCTGCTTGTGTTGTTGCCAACAAACTGCTCAGTACATCACACAGAAAGATACATTTTCCAGGGAAACATTAATGATCAGTAATCACAGCTACCAAAGGCAGATTGAGTTGGTTTTTCACTCAAGTCAGGACATGGGTCTATACCAAACACCTGATGAACCACCAGGAGAGAGCAGGCTGTTGATTTATTTTTAACACTTTGCCCATCCCTAGTAGAATTAACTATGTCTGTTAGCAAAATATCTTATGAACAATAAATGTGTTTTAATGAAATGTTCAGATAATGGTCACTGGAATACATTTACAACTGAGTGACATTTGGAGTCAACCCAATTCAAGATGGTTACCATAGTTAATCCACATTTGTCAGCACAAAATGACTCAGTTTAATTTTACAGACACTGAGCTCAAACTGGTTTGGAGCTTAGAGTCATCCTCATGTACTCAGGACAATAACACATCTCAGAAGATAATAATAATAATAATAATGAATTCAATTTATAATGCACTTTTCAATAATAAAAATCTCAAAGATGTAGCTGTGGTGACACTCTTGCAGTTAAACTGTCGTGAAAGGTGATCGGACTTCATTCATTCATGGCTGTCTGCGCTCCAAACATGCAGCATTTCCAATTTTTGTTTTAGTATCAGTCTAAATACTTTGATGAGATTAGGAAGGAGTTTTAAACAAAGATCATGCAATTGCAGCTTTGTGAAAATAACCGTTTGAGTAAATTAGCTGGTTCAGTTTTCACCAGCCTTCCCTTCTGCTGCGAATCAGATGTTTGGATCCAAATATTCCATCAGCTGGAGATGCATCCTCCAGTTATCTTACGCACTGGGAATACTTCAGGGAATCTAATAGAAGTACACATTACTGTGATTAAAAACTTGTTCCCAGCTTTGGTCCTAGGCAAAGGACCAACACAATCAACTATAACACATTCAAATGGTTCTGCTACGGCAGGTATTGGATACAAGGGTGCTGGAGGCATTACCTGGTTTGGTTTTCCAGCTATTTGGGAAACATGACAAGAATGACAATGCTGAATGACATCTTTTTTCAATCCTGGCCAAAAGAAATGATGTAGTATGCGGTCATAAGTTTTTCTGATTCCCAAATGGCCAGCTAACGGATTGTCATGTGCTAAGCGCAATGCTTCAGCACGATATGGTGTAGGGAGTACAATCTGTATTACCGTATTTGTCTGAGTATAAAACACAGTTTTTTTGCTCATTTGAATGTCCTACGTGTTATATGCCGAAGCGTGTTATTTATGGATTTTGTCCAATATTTTAGACCTATTTTGGGCTTTGATATTGCTGTTTTTCATTTTGGGCAAAAAATGGTGCAGTACCACTTTTGTCCGCTAGGGGACCACTTCCAGACCGTTTCTAGCTCATGTGTCTGAAAAAAGCCTCCTCTGGTCAGACTGACTCTGTCGTTGCCCGTCTCCTGCTTTGGATGTAGCTACTGTTAGCTGTGAGGTTAGCTGTATATTTTAGCAATATAACTCATAAACTATACCGCGGATTTTCTTGAAACTTACAGAGCGTAATTATTTGGTGGTCATTTACTCACTGTTATCTGTAAAATATATTTAGAGCTATAAAAAAACTTTCTTTTAGCTGTTAGCACTTAGATAACGTGAGCAGATACCTACTGTTTAGATAAACAGCTCTTAAACCACTCAGATATTTTTTAGGCTTACAAAGTGTGATTATATGGGTTTAATTTACAAGCTGTGACCTGTATAAGACATTTAGTAAGTAAGTAAGTAAAGTTTATTTATATAGCACTTTTCATAGATAAAATCACAAAGTGCTGTACAACATAAAAATAAAAGATTAAAATAGACAAAAGAATTACTGTAGTAACAACTGATTAATCAAAACAATAAGAACAGCTGATAAAACAAGAACATTTGATAAAAACACTAAATAAAAACATTTATCTAAAAGCTTGTCTGAATAAAAGTGTCTTGAGCTTCGTTTTAAAGGAATCAATAGAGGTAGTCACACGAAGAGACAGAGGCAGGGCATTCCACAGTCGGGGGCTACGGCCTGAAAGGAAAGGTCACCCCGAGTTTTAAACCGGGTCTTAGGGACCTTTAGAAGGTTCAATGCTGAAGACCAAAGGGTACGGGCTGGAGAATAAGGGATCAGCATTTCTGTGATGTGATTTGAGATTAAATTAGATTTATTTATAATTTATTTTAGTAGCGCACAAGATATGTTTTGGAAGAAGTCAAACCGAAACAATTTAAATCTAGCAGATTAGACCATTTCGTGAATTGATTAAGGAACCGTTAAGCTCAGGAACCCTTGTGCTATAATGTCAGCTAAGAAATATATTTTTTCTCGCAAAGAAATAATTGTTTTTACCGTGTTTTCTTGTGAAGTCCTTTGGTGCTCGCTCGCTTCTGTGGCCGCCATTTTAAGCAGGGCAAATGAGGCGCTGACGCGTCGTGTAGCGGTGACGCATAATAGATACACGTTATACGCCGAAGCATGTTATTTATGGATTTTTCCAATTTATTGGCAATAATTGGACAAATCGTGTTGTATACAGGAGCGTGTTATAATCCGACGAAAACGGTACCTGACGCCATTCCTCATCAGGAGGAACAGTTAAAGGCGTCCACTTAAGCATTAACATGCCCTACTTTAAGAAGTATCCCATACTTAGTAGTTTAGGATCATCAGGTAAGTCATCAGAGAACAAGGTTTCTACTGTCTCATCCCTCTTTTGAAGATCAATTAGCTGTTGTCTAGACAACGACAATTTTGCTTCATCCAACCCCTCTACAAACATTTTTGTTTTTACAGGAACTTGTTTCACTTCAGTGCTCATCATAAAACTATCGCTCAGGTCAACGTCAACATCTTTCTCTTCTTCATGTTGACACTTGTAGTTTGCTCGTGTCATGGCACATGACGTGAAAACATCAGGAAATGTACATGCCAGCTCATCTGGTTGAGCACACAGCACCGGGACGGGTGTTACCTCAGGAGTAACAAGCACACGTCCTCCAGCTAAATCATTTCCCATGATCATGGAGATTCCTGTAATGGGAAAACGTGGTTGTAGTCCCACCACAGCTTCTTCAGAACATAATTCAGAGTGGATTATAATTCTAGCTAAAGGCACTTTAAAATCTTGCATGTTAAAACCACGTATAGGTAACTTTGTTTTAATTATCTCAATTTCATCTGAAGGTAGAACACCTGAATGGATGAAGGATTGAGAGCCAGTTGTATCACATAGTATTTTGATTGGTACCTTATTACCAGAATGAGATGCAGAAATGAATCCATCTCTAATAAATTGCCAAAATCCATCATTCTCAGGAGAACCTGTAGTGGAAGACAGTTGTTTACTGAGGGTTTCAATCAAAGCTACTAGTTTTGGATCTTGTTTCAATTTAGGGCAATGGGTACTATTGTGACCTTCTTGTCGTCCCACAAACATATCACTCTCCTTGTGAGCTGCAACGGGTCCCCTCGACTTTATGTTACCTCTGGGTCAGAAAAACCGTGGAGACTCAAAACCATAGGTCTTAGATTTATCAGGGTTAGGTGACTTGTCAAATTTAGGACACTCAAAACTGAGTTGGTGGGTCAACATATACTCATCTACTAAGGCCGCAGCTTTAGATGGTTCCAACAATCTGTGTTCATTTAAATAAGTGGTTACCCGGTCTGGCAAACATTTCTTAAAATCCTCCCTCTATTAATACCATCCATCCATCCATCCATCCATCTATCTTCTTCCGCTTATCCGGGGTCGGGTCGCGGGGGTAGCAGCCTAAGTAGGGAGGCCCAGACTTCCCTCTCCCCAGCCACTTGGAGCAGCTCCTCCGGGGGAATCCCAAGGCGTTCCCAGGCCAGCCGAGAAACATAGTCCCTCCAGCGCGTCCTGGGTCTTCCTCTGGGTACAACGCCCGCTTCATTGCGGACGCTGCACCTATCCGCCTATCGATCTCACGCTCCAGTTTTCCCTCATTTGTGAACAAGATCCCGAGATACTTAAACTCCTCCACTTGGGGCAGGACCATACCATACCATACCATACCAGCTTTATTTATAGAGCACTTTAAACACCTACAGGACCAAAGTGCTGTACACACAACAAAACAATCACAATCAGGTAATAAAATAATTAAAATAAATAAAAGTCACATAATAAAAGTTGAGGAAACATACACTCAGATAAAACAAGCGACTAAAATTATTAAAAGTCAACATCGCAGATGGTGTCATAGGCCAGGGAGAAGAGATGGGTTTTAAGAAGAGATTTAAAAACAGACAGGGAAGAGGCCTGTCTGATGTTCAAGGGGAGGACCTCCTCCATGTGTTTAAACTGTTCAAAATTAGTCACATAACTAGCCGTGCACCATTGATTATGGATGATTTCTTTCTCTCTCATATAGTCAGCGTAAGTCTGACTCGCAAGTTTTTTTAACTTCCGGAACTTTTGTCTGTACGCTTCCGGAACTAACTCATAGGCCCGCAGGATAGCTTATTTTACTTTCAATAATCACTGTTGTCTGCTATTGAAAGCCTGCCTGGAGGTAATTAGGGAATGGATGAATCAGAACTTTTTTCAATTAAACTGCTCCAAGACTGAGGCCATACTGATTGGCACCCCTCACCAGGTACAAACATCTCCTATAACAAGACTTTCCTTTTCTGGACAAGACATCCCCCTCTCCACCTCTGTTACTAATCTTGGAATAAAAATGGACTCCAATCTTACATTTGAAAATCACATTAAGCATCTGTTTAAAACTTGCTTCTTCCATCTTCGAAACATCTCCAGACTTCGCCCATCCCTATCTTTTTCCGATGCTGAGAAGCTCGTCCATGCTTTTGTCTCCTCCAGGCTCGACTACTGCAACTCCCTGTTTATTGGAATCCCTGGCAAAAACCTTCAGAAACTTCAATATATTCAAAACAGTGCAGCAAGGATCTTGTTGAGAGTTCGTAAATTTGAACATATTACGCCCATTCTCCATAACCTTCATTGGCTTCCTGTCGCCTACAGAATTCAGTACAAAACTGCTCTCATCACACATCAATGCTTACACGGAACTTCACCAGATTATCTGAAGGATATTCTTATTCCATACTCATCCACCCGTTCGCTGCGGTCACAGAACAGTAATCTCCTTCACATTCCGAGAACCAAATTAAGGACCATGGGTGACCGGGCTTTCAGTGTGGCTGCCCCCCGCCTGTGGAACTCTCTTCCTGACTGTTTGAGAGCCCCACAGTCTGTGGTTGACTTTAAGAGCGGCTTGAAGACCTTTCTTTTCAACCAAGCATACTCTACCTCCTCATGATTCTACTTTTGATCTTAGCTGATACTGTTATTGATTTTAATTGTTTTATTATTTGTTTTATTGACATTTAATTATGTTGCACCTTGTTGTACTTTGAGATTTTCATTAATGAAAAGTGCGTTGTAAATTGAATTCATTATTATTATTATTATTATTATTATAAGTATCCTGAGCTTTTCCCATTAATTTATACTATAACAGTAACGGCCAAGCATTTTCCGGCCACTTAAAAGAGTGTGCTTTTTTCTCAAACAGGACAAAGTATTTGTCTATGTCACTCTCATTAAATGGAGGTACAAACAATATATTTTTACTCACATCAAAGTTAGGCGCAGGTGGCTTGGAAGGATTAGCTCCACGTTCTATTTCCTTCAGGTGAAATTCAGCATCCAACTCCATTTTTCGTTGTTCAAACATTAATTATTTTTCTCTCAGAGCGGTCTGTTGTGCAAGCTTAGCTGCTGTTATGACAGCTTTAGCATCAGCTGCATTTCATCTTTTCTTGCAGCAGTTTCGTTCTCCATTCGACGCATTTCTAGTTCAAGCTCTTTCAAACACACCTCATTATCCTCATGATAAGGGGTCGGAGATCCTACAGGGCTTTTAGGCAACACTACTTCAGGTAAAATCCCTATTTGTACTAATGCAGCGATCAATTCACCTTCTACTGTTTCACGCCTAGTGCGCTTATCTACAGTGACCTTGAAATGATCTGCTACACACAACATCTTTTCTTTTGTGCAGTTAGCCAAAACCTCAACAGTAGGTGCTTCCACAAAACTGTCTAAATCAAACTCCATATTTTTTTTAGACACAAGACAGTTCGTCCCCTGTCCGCTCAAATCACTATATACAACAGTACCAAAATACCCGGACTGCAATTGAACGTACCACTGATCAAACAGATGTGCAGCTGTGAGCGCTCAACAAATCAGCACAAAAGCTGATCCTGAGTTGGATCAGGTATGAGTGGATATACTACCACAAAATCTGATAGTACATCAAGCTCCAAATATAGGATAACTATAAATGTTCTTGCCAGCGGCTGCCAAAACAGACATCCCACACGTCCAACTCGAACAGGCAGAGTATGACAGTTAAAAAAAAACATGCAGCTAAGCACTACCTTATTTTTCTTCTACAAACACAAACTAGCTCATTTCAGTCATCACGTGACAAGCCCCCATTAAATATGTTACGACTGGAAACAGCCAAAACATATTCAAAGGACACTGGACACAGAAGAAGCTTTAAACAAAATGTTATTAAACTAAAAATAAGTGCCTCCAAGCTGACGAGGTCCTCCCTGGCTTCTCCCACCAGGCCCGGAGCATCTTCTCCTGGATCAACGTCAAAAAAAAAGAAGAAGAAAACTAAACAATAAAAAGTTCGACAAATTGGTGGACCGATGAGTCTGGCCAAAAAATATTAACCGCCACCCAGGCAAACCCAACCCTATATAGGGCCGTTGAATTTCCCCAGGCGACGATCTACCTCACAAAAGTCCATCCATCCATCCATCCATTTTCGTCCGCTTATCCGGGGTCGGGTCGCGGGGGTAGCAGCCTAAGTAGGGAGGCCCAGACTTCCCTCTCCC
>JBBPBX010067814.1:0-19309 GCA_038048925.1 Garcialebias charrua | reverse complement strand
ACTAAGACTGCTTTAAAATATGAATAAAAGCATAATTAAATGACTAGCGTTTACTGAAGGAATACTCCTGCCAGAGTTTAAATCTAAAACCATCTTGTGTTAAGTGTAGTTGGAGAATAACAGTAATGTTGTGTGTGAATGACTCTCAGCTACTACCACATCAAATCTTTGCTCATTATGTTGTCGACCATCTTTAACTGAACTGAGTCCAAAAGTTAATCCGTCAGAGAAAACTTTCAGAATCATTAAATAATCGATCCACTGATTGATCAGATATTTTGCTAACAGACTGGCACAACAAAAATACAGAGACGCGGGTCAGAAAACATAATCGCCCGCCTTCACCTTTCAGTGGCGACCATCCGTCCACCGGAGCGTGTTTCTGCGCATGCGCAGTTACCTCCTCCTCCATAGCTCTCGTTTTTGCGTCAGAGTGAAACTAAACTGGGAGTGAGTTTACTGGGGCTGACTGGTCGCTGCTGGAGTGAATGAAACGGACAAAGAGCACGAGCTGTAAGCGCGTGCACACAGTCCAGGTGTGTTTAAAGGTGAGTTTGTGCATTTGATGTGTAAATGGACCAGTTTGAGTGTCAGGAGCGACCAGTAGCTTCTGGTTCTGAATGGTTTCACTTTCACATTGAAGCTGGGAGCAGCAGAAGACAACTGCTGTGTTTTCCTCACATGTTCCTCATCACTCAGCTTTTCTACAGTTGACAGCTTCACTTAGGTGTAAGACCTGCACGTGTTCTCACTGGTGTTTACATGCGTCCCCTAAACTCTAGTAAAGTGGTGTTTGTTCAGGACTAGTTTGAACATGTCTACTGACCTGTTTAATAAAAACACCACCAGACTTGTGCTCTCTTATACTGAAAATAATTTGATTATAAATATTGGTTCATGTTCATAAACTTCAGAGCAGAGTCCAGACTCTTTTTTTATTTTAAGTTTTATCCATTTTAAAACAACATAAAAGATAATGGACTCGTGTCTCAAACCAACCGAAAGGCAGAGGAAAATGTTTTTGCTCCTGTCTCTGTGGGATTTGCTGTTTCAAAAACATCCCATGAGCCACTGGGTAAATTTGAATAAAATGTGCAACAAGTCATCTCTGGAAGTTCATCATTTAGAGTCAGCCCCGGTCATGATGACCACCACAGACAAGTGGCCTTAAAAACACTCCCATTACAATAACGCAGTCAGTTTTGCAGATATGAGCCAATACTTTGTGTGGTAGTTGCTGAGAGTTATTCACAACTTGTGCTCCAAGTACTTTTCAAATACTTAAAAACAATTTGTTTGCTCGACATTATACAAAGTAGTAAATGTGTGTCTCAGTCTAACTTTTCCTTATGCACTTTAATGGTCAGATCAGCTGCATTTCACCTGGGCGGTGCAGAGAAATGCAGCTGATTTGACGTTTCCAGGAATTCTAGAGTGAGATGAAGGTGGCTTGGTATGGTAAGACAAGTGTCTCATTAATAGTTACTTTTGTCTATTAAAGGTGCTATGTGTAACTTTCTGTAGAGCACAGAACTTAGAAATATTTTCAACAGGCAAAGCATTCTGATCCCTCCCCCTCAGAGCCATATATGGCAGTGCTGGGCAGCGCTAATCCAAAAATTAGTTCCGCTATTTCTAAAGCACTTATTGATTTATTTAGGTCCGCAATTTCAAAAGCACTTATGTATTAGCAACACTAGCTGACGCTAATGCTAACACGCTAACCACCGCCATTTTGAAGAGGGCAAATGGCGAAAAACTTTTTTTAATCCAGCAGAGCTTAACCGGTTCAAATGGTCAAGGATTTAAAAAAGTATTTCGCATTTGCCCTCTTCAAAATGGCGGCCGCAAATGGCGAAATACTTTTTTTAATCCAGCAGATTTGACCATTTGAACCGGTTAAGCTCAGAAAAACCTTGTGCTATAAAGTCAGCTAAGAAATATATTTTTCTCAGCAAAGAAATAATTGTTTTTACCGTGTTTTCATGGAAAGTCCTTATCTTCTGTGGCCGTCGCGGCCGCCATTTTGAAGAGGGCAAATGGCGAAATACTTTTTAAAATCCAGACGCGTCGCGTAGGCCGCTGAGAAACATCCATAAGTTCACCCTCCATGTTAAAAACTCTTCGTCTGACTCTTCGAAAACAAGCAATAAGGCTGCAGAGTAACACACTGGCTGCTAACTGAGAGCGCTCGCTCTAGCAAAGAGACTGAGGGGACGCTTTTTTGTCACGGACCACATCCGGCGCTGACAGGATATGGTCTGTTAGCAGTCGTCCGGGCCTGTAAATAAGTTTTTTCGTTTTTACTGATAGATAATTAGTTATTAACGGTACTGCATTTTAAATAAAAATAGCGCAAATCCGCTTATGAATTATAAAAGTTTGTCAAACCGCTGTAACGCTGATAAATTGTTTAGGTACGCTATAAGCGGATTAGCGCATTAGCGCTCCCTAGCGGTCTGGCGCCCACCTTTGATATATGGCTCTGCCCCCCTTGCTCTGTTGAAATGCAAATCCAAGCTCTGTTTTTATTGGCTGATTCAAATTCAAGCTCTGTTTTTATTGGCTGGTTACAAACTCTGTTTTTATTGGCTGGTTACAAACTCTGTTTTTATTGGCTGGTTAACGGCGGGTCACTCTGTGTTTTTAGTGTTTTTATAAATGCTGATAGAGAAGCAAGGGGACTATAGTTTTTTTCAGAGATTACTTTGTCTAACATCAGTCTGTCAGTAGATAGTGACAGAGTGAAGAAATATGTTAAAAATATATTGTTAGAAGTTAGACTGCACTACAAAGTTACATAGTGCAGCTTTAATGAGACCATTGGCTTGCCACAATACTCAAGGGCCCTCTAGTGGCGGAAAATGGTACTGTTAAATATTTTCCATGTCAGAATTAATGAAATCATGAGATCTCAGGCAAATATTGAGTTATAAATATGGGAAAACATAAATGCGTTGCTTCGCTGTATAAGTCGCACAGGCATGCAAATTTATACAAAAAACTGAGACTTATACAGCGAAAACGACGGTAGTTTGTTTGTTTACAGACAGCAGCCTTTTGTCTTTCTTTAATCAACAGCTTTATTGTGCCCCATCTCAGGGTGAGAAGAGGTCGTTGTAAATAAATACCATCGTCCGTCCATGAATGTTGCACGTGTGACAACATGAAGTGAGGAGCCAACATCTATTTTGGTGTGTGGCTGCTTCTAGTAAGAAAGGTTTCTTTCAAAAACTGAAATGCCATGTCCAAATCCAAGATGGCCACCACCATATAAACGGTATGTAAACCTTGTGAGCCGGATAACTTAACAAATAAGCAACAGCCCAACTTCATTTTTTGGTGTGTGGCTGGATCTAGGCATGCAAACAATTCCTTTGGAAAATTATGTCTCCATCAAAATCCAAGATGGCCACCACCATAACTCTAGGTAAACTGGCCCCACTTTCATTTAGGGAAGCTATGCTTTATAGTTTTTATATTGCTTAAAGGTATTGTTTACTCAAACAATCGGGGTGGCGAGTGGCGTGGCTGAAGATTAATCATTGGCCACCACTTGACTTCACCATTGCACCTGGTGGTGGATAAAGTCTCCCTCCACTTGCCAGGATGCTTCACTCTGTGCTGCCTCTGACATGAAAATAAAAACCTACCTCTGTTCTTCTACACCGTGTGGTGTAACTCCTATTCAATATCTCACACCAAAACCATTGAGGTTTACTTGCATTTCCTGTCAAATTCCAGTCCAGAAAAACACTTTTCTTGAAAACCACCAACTGTTCAGTTCCTCAGCTGCAGGGGACATAAGCCTCCTTTACAGTCAAATCAGAAACGTTCATGGTTAGTGCCCACTCTGTTTGTTTTACTTTGTAAATTCTTACTGACGTAACTTCCTGGTCCCCTCCTGTCTTGTCCCAACTGCAGAAATGGCTAGAGGATACAATCGTAATGACAGCTCCCAGGTGAAAGACCTCATCCAGTTTGATGACATCCAAAGGGATGAAAACAAAAAACCCGACCGTGACAAGCAGCAGGACAGCAAAGATGTCAGCGAGCAGGCCGGCTGCCGCTCCTCTGCCGAGGACGAACGCAGGAGGGACAACTACGAGACAGCGTTGAAGCAGTGGATTGAGGACGACTCCATGTGCTGTCAGCTGGACAGCCTGAAAAGATGTCCACAGTTTGACATCAAGCTTGGACGCCTGAACTTCAGCAGGTGTCACACTGTCCTCATAGACGTAAGCTGTTTCCACTCTGTCATCAGAACGTACACATAAAAATAGTTTTATTTTGAGGAGGAGTTGATTTGAATGTAACGTTGGACATGGGGCAGGTTTCTTTGGTTTGCTTGTTCATGTAAAGACTTCATCATTAAGTGAAGTGCTCAGTTTGAGAAGTCGTGTGCTCGAGGTTTGAAGGTCTAGCCTAGACTTTTATTTTTGTAAGTAGGCTTGCTGCCTCGTCAGCGTTTGTTTGTTTTAAATAAAGTTTGTGGTTATTTCTTTGAGCTCCATGTGTTCGCCTGCACTCTACGGTGGCCCTGAGGTGTAAATGAACAACGTCTGAAAAAACAGAATTAATATTTGAAAAAACAGAATTACATTAGAATAAACAGAAATTATATACTTTTTAAATTATTCTTTTTTTTTTTTTTCAAATGTAATTTCATTTTTTTCCAAATGTGATTCTGGCCACTTCCGCTTTGTAATTCTGTTTTTTCAAAAGTTGTTCATTTCCACCTCAGAGCCGCCGTAACATTCTGAGTTTGTCCAACACAAACTGTGACATTTGTCTTTGCTTTTGGTTAAAAACAGAAAAAGTGGAGCATTTTCTAACCATTATCTTTAAAACTACATCGCAAATGTAATTTATGGCCGAGGAAATGCAGGTTAATAACCCAGGTTTAAAGTGAGTTTGCAGATTCCTGAGCTATGTATTGGTAGAGTCATGACTGGAGTAATTTCCTCAACAAGCATTAATTTTTTCATGATAGTTTGCATTTAATTGACCTTTGAGATTTTTGAGTTTGTAAATGATTATTATATTTTGAAGTTATAAGTTGAATATGTTGTCTCTTTGTCACCTTGTGAAACCACTTTAGCAGAAAATTGCAAAAATTAATAATAATTTGAAGTAAAATAAATTAAAAATATATTGTTTTGCTCTTTGTCTTCTAGGTGGAGGCTTTCAACTGTAGTGCAGGACTCATTCCTCTGGACGGGCGAGACCTGTGGCACAGAAACTTTGTGAAGATGCCCTGTTCACCGTTATCAACACTGGATTCAAGTGTAAAGACCTCATTTTAAAAAATGGCTGAACACACTAGTTCATTATCTCACAAACTCTGAACGCACACTGAGTGTATTGGATCATAATAAGTGTTATAAGTTGTTTGTGAATGAGAGGGAGGAGGTGGAACAGTGAGGCTACAAGGAGCAGAGGTCACAAAGGTGCAGGACTTCAAGTACTTGGGGTCCACTGTCCAGGAAAATGGGGAATGTGGTAAAGAGGTGAAGAAGAGAGTCCAGGCAGGATGGAGTGGATGGAGAAAAGTTTCAGGAGTGATTTGTGACAAAAAGGTGTCAGCAAAGGTCAAAGGAAAAGTTTACAAGACAGTGGTGAGACCAGCTATGTTGTATGGTCTGGAGACAGTGGCATGGACAAAAAGACAGGAGAAAGAACTGGATTTAGGCGTGTTGCGAGATGAACCCAGTGTGCAGGCAGGACTCAGAGGCATGAGGAGTAAAATAAATAAAACACTTTAATGAATTACAAAATAATAATGCTGACGTGGCAGCTACTCATAAAACTAGAGACACTCGGGAGGAAACCAGGAGACGAGACAAAACACCAGACGAACTCAGACAATGCCCCGACAATTAATGACACAAAGACACAGACTTCTATACATCACAAACACCTGGACAACACAAGGGTGGATAATATCAAGAATAATCAACAGGCCAGGGAGTGTAAGGATGGAGACCCGCCACCAGAGGGCACCATCCTTACAAGTAGTAGAAATGAAGATGAGGTTCTCCTTAAGGCTGAAATATACCTGAGCGTACATGCAGTACGCCTCTGTACGACGTATGTACGCTAAGGCAAAAGCGTAGCCCCGCGTAGCCCCTCAGGGCACGAACGCGCAAAGCTTTTTTTTACGACCGCGCACGCTTGCGCGGTGTCTGACCATAAACTTCCCCGGCGCCGGACTGTTTTGTATGTTACACAAATGAATTAAATTCCTCTTCTTTATCGCTGATCGGGCCTTTTCTTTTGTTTTTTTGCCTAAAGTCAAGTAATCGCTTCATCCTCCGTTCACTCCATAACTGAAATGAATGAATTCAGGTCCTACCTGGCAGCGCGATGTTTTAAATATTTCCTGGTGGGCTGTGAGCAGCTGGAATAGCGCTCCCTGTTTTTATTTTTATTTTTTAGAAGTTTATATTAACATATAAAGTGATAAAAGACCGCCGCGGGAGCAGCGATGCGAACAGCTGCTCCTCTGCGCAGCTTCTGAAGCTATATCAGCGAAACGCATGCGCACAACATGCACGCGTAGAGTGGCGTAGTAGAGGACGCTCAGGTATATTTCAGCCTTTAGGAGTGACAAGGATGGATAAGATCAGGAATGAGATCATCAGAGGTACAGCACATGTTAAACAACTGGGAGATAAAGTTAGGGAGGCCAGACTGAGATGGTTTGGACATGTCCAGAGGAGGGACAGTGGTTTGGACATGTCCAGAGGAGGGACAGTGGTTATACTGGTAGAAGGATGTTAGAAATGCAGCTGGCAGGAAAAAGACAAGGATTTATAGCTCTTTTGGTCAAATCCTAAAAATACCAGTATGCACAACCTTGTGAAATATTACAACATCTCACACAGTTTGTTAGTGCATGTGTTGGAAATGACTTAGAGCTACCACCACACCAATTTTCAACTCAATATTTGAATAATAAAAAGTTGTGTTTTCCTTCATTTAAAGGTGCAGTCTGCAGTTTCTGTAGTGCAGTCTGTAAGTTTTCTAAAAATATATTTTTAACATATTTCTTCACTCTGTCACTATCTCCTGACAGACTGATGTTAGACAAAGTAATCTTTGAAAAAACTATAGTCCCCTTGCTTCTCCAGGTGTTACTAAAAGCATTTTCAAAAAGCCACAGTGACCCACCGTTAACCAGCCAATAAAAACAGAGTTTGTAACCAGCCAATAAAAACGGATCTTGAATTTGAATTTCAGCAGAGAAAGAGGAGCAGAGCCATATATGGCTCTGAGGAGGAGGGATCAGAATGCTTTGCCTGTTGAAAATGTTTCTAAGTGCTGCGTTCTACAGAAACGGCAGACTGCACCTTTAATGTGTATCCCAGGGCTAGTGTTGGCTAACTTGTGAAACTATGATGCACAATGGGGAACCACCAAGCTGGTGAGGTTCTGCGATGCCTTGGCCAGTGTTCTTTGGGTTCTTTCGTTTATGTAGATGTTGATAATGACCAAGTTATCTGTTGCTGATCAAAAACACTGCTTAATAAAACCTGCAGTCACTGATGGCAATAGCCTCTTTAGGCAATGTTTCCTGCCAAAATGTAGTTTTGACATTGCTTCGGAAGGTTTTCAGATCAAAGTCTAAATGAGTTTCTGTGGTATGGACACTGCACACAAGTCCAATCCTAAGAGGCCTCAACTTTGCAACCATTGGCTCTTAACGGTCTGCCAGTGTTTCTGATTCAATGTTACTGACTGCTTTGAGCCAGATACTTTGACAGACATTCAAAGATCCAGCGATTTATATGCCTCCACAGGTCAGGACTTTTTTAATCAGAAAAAAACAACAGATAGAACATGACGGCATTACAATTGGATCCCTTAATTAAACAGCGTAGGTGTCCCTCAGGAATGTGTGCTCAGTCTTTTACACTTTTGTCTAACATGTGACTGTAATTCCTGTATGTATGTATGTATTTCCATGTTAATGGTGAAAAGAAATAGATTTTTAGTTTTAAAAATAAACTTAAACAATGTTGCAGATTTGGGGTTTCAAAGTACCCGGCCAGGTGCCAAGGTGGAACATAATCTCTGAGCAACTGAATGCTCTCGCCAGTAAGAAAACAGCAAGTGCTGAAGAAGTGGTGGTAGGTTTGACTAATTATTTCTGGCAGTCTTTTACAAGAGCATTGAAAAAATAATTTATATGTTGTTAAACTTTTTTAAACTGGTTTTCTCACCAGAAAGCCATTCTCAAATACAATCCAAAGTACAAAGGTCAGTGGTCGATTGATGGCCTAGTCAACTTTGTTAAGGTCAGTATTCAAGATTTTTAATGGAATTGTTGGTTTTGAGACTTTAAATCCTGAGAAATGTTTCTGTTTTCTTTCAAGCAAGTCCCAAATGCAGAAAATTACTTTGAGAAACTGTTTCCGAAGATTGCAGCCTTGGCCTTGAAGCTGCCTGAGCAAGTCAAAAAGGTATCTGCGGATGTAGCACAGATTATTCTGTTAACTCATGAATGTTAAGAAATATCTGAAAACGTTAAAAAAGAAATATCTGAAAGTGTTAAAAACACAACAACTTAGTTTGCTATAAAATCAAACTATAATCATTTGGAACAGTGACTCAGTAGTACTGTGCTAAAGTTATAAGAAATAGTGGGAAAATGCTTTAAAGGTGCAGTCTGCAGTTTCTGTAGTGCAGTCTAAGTTTTCTAAAAATATATTTTTAACATATTTCTTCACTCTGTCACTATCTACTGACAGACTGATGTTAGACAAAGTAATCTCTGAAAAAAACTATATATTCCCCTTGCTTCTCCAGGTGTTACTAAAAGCATTTCTAAAAAGCCACAGTGACCCGCCGTTAACCAGCCAATAAAAACAGAGTTTTTAACCAGCCAATAAAAACAGAGCTTCTCACTTCTCACGCTCATAACCCACGCCCCCGCCTGTCCCAGCCCCAGCGGCCGCGCACGTTCTCGTTCAAAGGATTGCAAAGCGATGCAAAACTGTTTTGTATGTGACACAAATGTATTAAATTCCCCTTCTTCATCCCTGATCTGGACTTTTCTTTTGTTTTTTTGCCAAAAGTCAAGTGATCGCTTCCTCCTCCGCTGACTCCATGACTGAAACAATGAGGAAATGAATGAATTTGTCACGAGCGAATTAAACTCGGGTTCAACGTGGCTGCGCGAGGCTCTGCAGATTTGCTGGTGTGCTGGACCAGCGCTCCATGTTTTTATTTTATTTTTTAGAACGTTTTATTAACATATAAACACAGAATATCGCAGCGGTTGAGACAGGACATGCAGTGGAGGCGGAGCTAAGGAGGCAGAGCTGAATTTCAGCAAGAGCAAGGGGGAGCAGAGCCATATATGGTTCTGAGGGGGAGGGATCAGAATTCTTTCCCTGTTGAAAATTTTTCTAAGTGCTGCGTTCTACAGAAACTGCAGACTGCACCTTTAAAGTTCACCAATTCACAAATAAGGATCAAAACTTCTTTAGAATTTAACAAAGTGAATGAACAGAAGTGAAGTCTGAACCAAATCAATATGTGGTGTGGCTGCCATTTTGCTTTCATACAGCTTCACCTCAGAACCAACAGAGTAAACCACAGATGGTCTGTGGATGTTGTTTGTCTCTGTTCTGTAGTCCCAGGCAGTATCAATGATGAGGGCTCTGTCTCCAGAACCTCTTGTTCTTCTTCCTGCTGAAGCTGGCTGCATGTTTAGGGTCATTGTTCTGCAACAAATTAAATGTTAGATATATCATCCATGACAGTTTTCCCAGCATCTAGAACACCATAAAAATTAACCAAATCCCTATTTGCAACAACGCAGCCCCAAAATTGCTAAGAACCTCCATCATGTTGAGTTTCTCTGAAACTGCTGCCACGTACGGAATGACCACTGGTCTGGGTCTGTGTTCCTCCTTTTCACCTGATGGTCCCACTAACTCAGGAGCCAGGCAGAAGGAGAAATCACACACAAAACAGGCTCTAGAGAAATGTGGATATCCTAACTGGGCCTTCCTGAAAGCAGAGAAGAAACCCAAACAGGACTCCAGCCAGCCATCAGGTGAAAAGAAGGAACCCAGACCCAGACCAGTGGTCATTCCATATGTTGCGGGAGTTTCAGAGACATTGAGACGTTTATTTTCTAAACACAACGTCCCAGTGGCTTTTAAACCCCAAAATACATTACGGCAAAGACTGGTTCATCCCAAAGATCCAGTCCCCCGGCACAAACAGAGTAATATTGTGTATGCTGTTCAGTGTCAGGAGGGCTGTGATCAGTCTTATATCAGGGAAACTAAACAGCCACTGGCCAAAAGGATGGCCCAGCACAGAAGATCAACATCATCAGGTCAGGACTCTGTGGTCTACACTCATCTCCAGGCCAGCGGTCACTCTTTCAGGGATGAAGATGTTCACATCCTTGATAGAGAGGAACGATGGTTTGAGAGAGGAGTAAAGGAGGCCATCTTTGTGAAAAGAAACCGTCCATCATTAAAAGGGGTGGAGTCTCCGTGTTCAGCTGCATCACTCAGCTCGCTGCGAATAGCAAGCAGCCATCAGGGTGCTAACAATCGGTCGTTAGGCTGATAGTCCTCCTTGATCATGTGAACAGCTGGTTTTATTTCACTACTCATCACCTCAGCTCTAAGGTCAAGGTCACAATTCAAGGTCAAATGCTATACAAGTTCTCTGCTTGTTGGGGCCTTAACTTCTGATCTACTCAAGATAATTTAACAAAACTTTATACACATTTGTACCACCACTAGTCAGCGTGTCTAGTAATCTTTTCACCCCAGCTCTAAGGTCAAGCCCACAAATAGCTTACCTTGAATATGACCAGAAGAAGGTTTAGAGGTCATCATTTCAGTGGGATACATTATCACCCGCTCATGTTCTGATCATGTTTATTATTTTTAAAGGAGTTCTTGGACCAGTTTTACACAAAGCACACATGTTTTACTGCTGCGGCACTAAATCAAGCGTCTTAAAACAGTCAGCAGCTAGTTTACCGTACAGACCTTTGTGTTTCAGCAACACGCTCTGTGCAGCTTCAGCTAAACCCCGCTGTAGATAACTTGTTTTAGTGAATAACTCATCTTCTTGTGCTACAACACAGTGTGTACAGCATGTGTGTGTGTGTGCTCAGGCTGTCCCGCTGCTTCAGAAGGGACAGCCGGCAGCCATCACTCTGTCACAGGTCCAGATTTCCTGCCTGCTGGCAAATGCCTTCTTCTGTACGTTCCCTCACCGCAACACCTCCAGACCCGACACAGAATACCACAGCTACCCAACCATTAACTTCACCAGGTCTGCAAACACAGGATCAGGCTGTCTCCATCCTTCTGTGCTCTCATGTCATCTAACTTTTTTTTTTTTTGCTCAAAGGTTGTTCACAGACCCGTCGAAGTGTAAAATCGAGAAGCTGAGGGCCATTATGCATTACTTCAACGTGGTGTCAGATAAGAGTGAGTGCCTTTACACCTAACCGTTTATTTTGTCTTGTCTGCAACATTATTTGTGACTTTTACAAAATGCTGAGAAACTAGGGGCCTCATGCACGAACATGTTCGTATTTTTATCCTAAATTTCTCCTACTTTTGTTCGTACGAAGCGTTCGTACGAACATGCCACGTCAGATTCAACAAACTCTTCTATCCTCAGGAAAAGTGTGTAAATGAGCTGCGTACTATGATGAATCCCACCTGTTCTATTCACCTGCGCGTGCACGCGGAGAGGTTATTTACATAATTCCCACCCCTCAAAACACCATATAAGGCTACGTTTCCTGCCTCAGAGGCAAAACGTGTTCGTTCATAAAATGACAGCGAAAAGTAAAAAGAAGAACTCTACCGGTGCGGAGATTGAAGTTCTGCTCTCTGAGGTCAAGAAAAGAAAATCTGTCCTTATTAGCAGCGTCACTCATGGGAGTAAATGACCAACTAAAGCCAAAGAATGTTTGTTTATAAGAAATGTGGACCTTAAAATATACATGTGTCCTGGTGGCCCACTGGGTAAAGCATTGCACTGCTTATCGAGACTTCGTGGGTTCGATTCCCACGAGGTATGACTATTTTTTTTTCCTTCTTTCTTTAGATTATTTATTCATTCCAGATTAAAAAGACTTTATGCTTCATTTCTTGTTGTATTGTAAATAGTTTTCTTGTGTTTTTTAAATCTGGAATGAATTAAAAGGAGAAAAAAAAACGTTGTCCCATGTGGGACTCGAACCCATAAGGTTCGGAACTGCAACGCAACGCTCATCTCATTGAGCTATCTGAGATCTATGACTGCAACAGGAGGAGGTCAATGTAAAGTCTGCGTTACCGAAGTCTGCGTTACCGAGACAAATTAAACTTAAATTAATTCATAATTTAAGTTGGTTTCAGTTTGAGATCTTCATATTAATATTGTAGTGTTAGAAAACGGCATTGATAACAAATTGATTTTAATTTAAATACTTTAATCCGTTAGTCATTATTACATTTAAAATTATAATTCGACTTCAAACAGAACCTATTGTCAAGAACAATTGTGGTGCGTGACTTTTTTAAACTCTAAATATTTTCTAAATAACGAAATATGAAGTTATTAGTGGAGAAATTCCGTCTGGATGACAGCAGACCGACTGCTCGTAAAATATACGACAGGTCCGGACCACTCGTAAATTTTGTTCGTATCTGAAAAAAATCGTAGGATACGAAAACATTGTTGAATGCCACAAATGATCCTAAATCACTCGTACGCACAGTTTAAGAACAAATCTGTGCGTACGAACGGTTCGTGCATGAGGCCCAATGTTCTTCTTAGGTAGACAATAAATCTTGTCTCCTCAGAAACTAAACCTAAAGGGCTGGTGACGTTCGAGAGATGTTGCCTCAGAGACACAGACCTGCCCAACTGGAGGAAGTAATGCACTTCTTTCTTCACTCATATTTAAACAACGCACACTCATAACTCAAAATTAAAACTATGTTCATAGAAACGTTTTTACAGAGCAACACAATTTTTCCAACAGCATTAGACTTTTTATTTATTATAAACCTTATCATTTTTTTTTTTAAATTTAGTTAGACATATCCGTATTGATTCAGTGAAATGCTGCACTTTCCCAGTTGCTACTGGAAGGAACAACATGTTTGACCTGAAACACCAAACTTCCTGTGATTCAGTTCAGTTGTTTCTGTCCTGAGTGAGTTCATCCTGGAGCTAAATAATGATGAACTCCCAGATGATTATCCACAGATTAAAATTCAAGTGTTTGTGGTCTTGTGTGAAACGGTTGTTTCTGTGGTAGTTGTAAGGAGTCGTTACAGAAACTGCACCTGACGTCCCGGGGCAGCATCGAGGCTGACGGTACGGGGATGCTTCAGGTGAGAACCAGCCAACAGACCTGTCCATGGCTGTTCCAGCTCCCAGCTGAGTGTGGATTGTGTGCATGTGTCTGTCTGCAGGTGGACTTTGCCTCCAGCTGGATTGGTGGGGGTGTTCTAGACTCGGGTCTGGTCCAGGAAGAGATCCTGTTCCTCATGAATCCAGAACTGATTGTGTCTCGCCTTTTTACTGAGAAACTTGCAGACAACGAATGTCTCATCATAACAGGTTGAAAAAAAGTTCTACTCTTCCTGTTTTTATACTGTACTGCTAGTTCTAACACTGTTGCAGTTTCTTTAATGGTGACATTTTAAAGTGATATATGAAGTATTTTATGTATTTTTAATGTATGTTTCTCAGGCTCACAGAAGTTTAGCCAGTACTCGGGTTATAGCAACAGGTTTGAGTGGGCAGGCCCTTATGAGGACAACCTTCAAAGGTGTGAGTGGTGTTTGTTTAAAACCTTAATTCATATAATTTGCAGCAGATTTTCTGACTCCTTCTACACTGTCTAGAGATGAATGGGCTCGACTGAACAGACAGATCCTGGCAATCGATGCTCTGCACTTCAAACACCCAAAAGATCAGTACAACATGATGAGAATCACTCGGGAGCTGAACAAGGTCAGTCACTCTGTGTTTTGGTTATTTCCACTGTTGGAAAAACCCAAACTCACACACTAATGCAGTTTTGTGTATCAGCCTTATACCCTGATGCATGCTCAATAATCCAGGTAGAAAAATCTAAAAAAGCTAAGTCTGGACATTCAAAAAACAAAACAAAACAGAGAGAGGAGTAAAGGAGGCCGTCTTTGTGAAAAGAAACCGTCCATCATTAAACAGGGGTGGAGGCCTCCGGGTTCAACGGTCCCCCTCTTACAATGCTGTTATTGCTAGTACCGTATTCACCGGTGTATAATACGCTCCTGTGTATAATACGCTTTGTCCAATTTTTGGGAATAAATCAGAACAAAATGTACATTATACGCTTCGGTGTTTAATGCGCGCTGCCGTTGCAGTCTTTTTTATGGCCACTAGATGGCGCCAAACCCTCCCCGACGCCGACGTAACGCGTCATCCACCGCTGACGTTATGCGTCACCCCACCGCTGAGACAACCGGGAAATGTGGTCCATTGTGCAGCGCGACCTGAATTTAATTAACATTTAACTACAGAAACGCCTAAAAATATATTTGTCAGCTGAATATATATGTTAACGTGTCTCTGTTTAATTTTTGTTAATAAATGATTACAAATCAGCTGAATTTAAAATGTAAACAACACGATGTGCACACACACAACAGGTCCACAGGCCCGGTTTGGAGTGAGAGCTGAATTTACCGTAATTAAAATTAAACTACAGTGCAGAAACACTTTAAAAAATTATTTGTTAGCTGAATATATATGTTAACGTGTCTCGGTTTAATTTTTGTTAATAAATGATTTCAAATGAGCTTAATTTTGAACGTAAACAACACGATGCGCGCACCCAGACAGACAGAAACGGTTTGCTGCGCATCATTTAATTAAAATAAAACTACCGTACAGAAACACCTAAAAAATATATATTTGTTAGCTGAATATATATGTTAACGGTCTCCTGAGCTTAACTAAATGTGAAATCAGCTGGTCTGAGCTGGATTTTAAAAAATAGTTTTCCGATTTATTTCTTTACATTTAGCTAAATAAACGCTTAAAAAATATTTCTTACCTGACTTTATAGCAGACGGGTTCCTGAGCTTAACCAAATGTGAAATCAGCTGGATTTAAAAATCTGCGGTGTGGTTTATGAGTGGTATCTTGCAAACAAAAACAGCGAACCTCACAGCTAAGCTAAATGCAGCTACCGGTACACCCAGAGCAAGGGGCAGGCAGCGACAGAGTCAGTCCGACTAGAGGAGGCTTTTTTCGGACACATGAGCTAGAAACGTCTGGAAGCATAGACATTATATATAGATGGCCGCCTGAAATCTCGTCGGCTCCAATAGGCGAGAGCAGTCCATGGGGTATCTAGTAATTCTATATGATATCTATGTCTGGAAGTGGTCCTCCTCTTCCTCTTCGCTCTCTGAGTTCTCTGCTGGCTGCTGCCCACAGCGCCCGTATAGCGGCCGAAACTGGTACTGCACCCTGATGCATGCTCAATAATCCTGGTACTGCACCATTTTTGCCAAAAATGAAAAACGAAGAATCAGAGCGAAAAATGGGTCTAAAAATATGGGAAAAAATCCATAAATAATACTCTTCTGTGTTTAATACGCAGGACATTCAAATGAGCAAAAATACAGTGTATTATACACAGGTGAATACGGTATCACTCAGCCCTCTGTGAATAGCAAACAACCATCAGGGTGCTAACGATCCATCGTCAGGCTGATGGTCCTCCTTGATCATGTGAGCAGCTGGTTTCAGCTGTCATCAGCAAACTGGTTGTGTAACACTGTGAGAGGGTTTCGGATGAAAGACGAAATGTTTCTACAGGTTTTTTTTTTTTTTTGTTGTTGCTTTGTTTTGTTTTGTTTTTGAATGTCCAGAGGACCAGGCTTAGCTTTTTTAGATCAGCCTTATGTTCATTTAATGTATTGAGATACTGTATTTTCTGGCCTATAAGTCAGTTTTTTGGTATAATTTACATGCCCTGTGACTTATACACTGAAGCGACGTATTTGTGGATTTTTCCCATATTCATAAACCAATTTTTGCCTGAGATATAATCATTTTCATTTATTCTGACTGAGAATATTGAACACTACCATTTTCAGCCACTAGATGGCACTCGAGTAGTATGGCATGCCGTTGTGTCATGTGGTAGGTAAAAGTGGCTATTAATGACACAGTCGGCTTGCCATAGCCTGCCACCTTCATCCAGTTCGCCTGGAGGAACTGTCAAATCGGCTTCATTTCCCTGCGCCGCCCCAGCAAAATGAAGCTAACTTGACCATTGAAGTGCATTTATTAAGTAAAAGTTCAACTGAGACACACCTTTGCTCTAATTTCGAGCAAACAAATAATTGTTTTTAAGTGTTAATCTTGTTAATGTAAGGATGGCTTCATCTTGTGGTCATCCCTTGTTCGTGCACCCTTGTTTATCTCATTTATCTTGATTGATTTCTCCTTGTGTTCCCAGCTCTTTGTAATCACGTCCTGTCTTGTCTGTGTATATAAACCTGTCTGTGAGTTCTGTTCTTTGTCACATCATCGTTGGGTCTCCCCCGTTGTGTTCCTGTCATGTTTCAGTCTCTTAAGAGTGAGTTTGCTGCCATGCCAGCGCTTTGATTTATTATTAGTAAATATCTATTTTTGTATCTCCTGCCTCCTGTGTACTGTCTGCACCACTGGGTTTGTTCCTGCCTTCAAAGTTAAATCCTGACAGAATGACGCAACCAAATAAGAACCCAGCAGTTAAGAACTTTCTGTCCCGATCGTCTGAGGAGGACTTTAAAATGCTCTGCGAGACTACACGGAGATTTGTGGACACGGCCACCTCCTGCAACCTGTGGGAAAGGTGGGTGGCCACAAAAAACATGCTGGATGAATATGTACTCTTACCTGGACTATTTGATGCTCCCGGTATGGAGGACTTCCTGGACAAGGTGCTGGCAGAAAAGAGTTGGTTGGAGCCACTCGTCCAATCCGGCGCTGTCAGTCCTAGTTCTCCACCCACACATCTCCCTGCCATAGAACCAGTCTCTTTATTTGTTTTACGTGAAAAATCATTCTCAATGTTCAATAATGGATTTAAATCCTTAAGAAGCACTAAGGGTGGCCTTAATTTGTCACATATAGTCTTTCAGTTTTGACCTTGTTGTAATTTACCGAGTTGTGACATGATGGATTTTGTCATGTACCGTATTTTCTGGAGTATAGGTCGCACCTGAGTATAGGTCGCATTGTCCAATTATTGCCAAAGAATAGGAAAAATCCTGAATATAGGTCGCACCTACGTCAAAATGTGGACCGTGTTTAGCTCTGCTGCAAATGTCTGCCACAGGAGTGCACAGCAAGGCTTTTAAGAAGATTAACACTTAAAAACAATTATTTGTTTGATTAAAAATTATAGCAAATATGTGTCTGAGCTGAACTTTTCTTTAATAAATGAATAATTTTAGCAGGATAAACACCTAAAAAAATATATTTGTTAGCTGACATTATTGTAAGAGTGTGTCTCAGTTAATTTTTGTTAATAAATGATTACATATCAGCTTATTTTATAAAAAGCCATAAATAGGTCGCACCTGAATATAGGTTGCAGGGCATGCAAAACATAATAAAAAGCCGCGACCTATACTCTGGAAAATACAGTATTTTTGTCCATTAGATGTGATACTTTATTTTTCACATGACTGTCCATGTCTGAAACACAGTGTGAATGTTGCACGTGTGTTATATCTGCCCCAGGACTTGACGTCTCACAAAACGTGCTTCATTTTGCTATGTTTGGACCCTAAACGGTGTTTCTGGTTCTGCCAGAACCAGTGATGTTAATATTTAATGTACATTTTCTCTGTATTTATGAAGGCATACTGTGGGTTTAAAAACCACACTGGGCTTAAAGGGCCAGACATCGCCACAGGAAAATGGGGCTGTGGAGCATTCAATGGAGACCCACAACTCAAAGGTAAACTTTGAAACTGATGTTGGATCTATAGTTTTAATCTATTCATTCACATAAAACCTTCTTTCTGTACAGTTTTTGTTTAGATGACTAAAAAGACCGTCATGAAACAATCAACTTCTCTTTGCATGTCACAAAATAACCAGAATAAACTATGTTAAATCTACGTAAAAGTGAGGACAGTTATGAATGAAATTTAGGGGAAACCACTGGGGTGATGATCAGACAGTGGTTGTTTCCAAACATCTCGCTCCTGTTTGTTCGTGCAGCTCTGATCCAGCTGATGGCAGCAGCTAGGGCCAGGAGGGGTTTGGCCTTCTTCACATTTGGAGATGAAGAACTGAGGAGGGGGCTGCAGCATATCTACGGGCTGCTGGTCACAGAGGAGACAACAGTTGGTGAGACTTTTTAAAGTCTTTCTCAAGTTTCTCCGGTTTTACCTTCCCTGATACTTAAATTAAATTATAGTTGAAAGCTATACTTATACTTGATAAGTACTGTAAATATGAGATGACTGATTTATAACTTTTACATAGAAATCCACATCACAATGACCAGCTTTATATTATGTTATACCATAAAATCCTTTGAATATTATAAATGTTTTGTGTCCTCTTTCTTGAGGTGTTTTCTGATGCTTTGTTTCTTAAAATGTTTCAAACCATTAAAGGAAAAGCAATATTTCCTGTCATCATCTAGGCATTTAGTCATTTGTTGCTGATTCTAGATGGCTTCAGCCACATCCCAGCATTCAAAAGAAGTGTTTTGTATCCCAACTAAGCTATAAAACTACAACTGTAGGCTGAAAAAGGAAAATAGGCTGACCCAGAACTGAATCATCTACAAAATGTTTTGTTCATTTTTCAGGAAATCTCAATAAACTGTCGTAAAGCTGAACGTAAATGGAAGAATGATAACTTGCAGGTGTCACTCCAAATATTGAAGGAATGTTGGCGCTGTTATCAAAGGACTGTAAAAGATGCCAAAAGAAGATACCTGACTAATATCATTGTATCTAACAGTCACAATCCTGCTGTTTTATTTAGAACTATTAATTCTGTTTTAAATGCCCCACATGGTGCTATTGTGGAGACTTCCCCTGCTCTCTGTGAAAGTTTCTTACACTTCTTTGTTGAGAAAGTCACTTCTATTAGGGCCCAGATCATACCCACTGTTCATGACCCTGTAGATACTGTGCCTTGCTCTGCTATTTTTCATAGCTTTGAATGTGTGACTTTGCATTCCCTGCAGGAGGTCGTTAGCCACTTAAAACCAACTGGTTCTCCAGACGATGCTATTCCACCTCGACTATTCAAT
>JBBPBX010067813.1:0-19309 GCA_038048925.1 Garcialebias charrua | reverse complement strand
GCAAAGAGTGAGTGTGCTGGGTGAGTGAGGTCTTTCATGATGCAGGTGGCTCTTTTCCTGCATCTGGAGGTGTAAATGTCTGTGATGGTGGGGAGACTGACTCCAACAGACTTCTGTGCAGCCTTCACCACTCTCTGTAGAGCTTTCCTCTCTTCAACTGTGCAGCCTCCATGCCACACGTTGATGCTGGAGCACAGGACGCTATTGTGCCATTGGCTCAATTTTTTAGAAAATATGAAATCCCCTTTATGGTAAATGGTAAATGGAGCTTATTTATATAGCGCTTTCCAGCCCCCTGTGAGGAGCCCCAAAGCGCTTTACAACACCAGCCATCCACCCATTCATTCAGACATTCATACACCGGTAGTGGTAGCCTGCTTTGCAAGGCGCCATCCAGACCTACCGGGAGCAACTCAGGGTTAAGTGTCTTACCCAGGGACACAACGACACATGGTGGGCGGACGCGGGATTCGAACCTCCAACCTTCCGATCGGGGGTCGACTGCCATTACCAATGTGCCACGGTCGCCCCGTGTCGCCCCGTGTTTAATTATTGCTTGGATGATAAACAGATATATGTCCCCCTAAAGATAAATAACTCTAAAAGCCTGAATGGATTTGAACTTCGTAAAGTTCAATGAGGAAAAAAAATTGATGGGAAGGCCATTGGAAGCTCCACTCAATGTTGGCTACTTGGTCCAGTATATCAGGCCAACTATTGCAACTCTAGAGGTCAAAGTTGATGCTGGACCAAAGTTAGAAAATCATATCAGAGCAGTTGTTAAATATAGTTTTTTTCTATTTGAAGCAGCTAGCTAATGTAAAGCCAATTCTTTCTTGGTGGCATTTCAAAACAGTAATCACACCTTTGTGACCACTCAGTTGGACTACTGTAATGCATTTTATAAAGGAATCAGTGACTCATGTCTTGCCCACTTCCGAGGGTAAGAATTCTGCTGCACTGCTTTTAACTGGCACACAAAAGTTTGACCACATTTCTCCTATTCCAGCCTCCCTGCACTGGCTGCCCGTACATTCAAGGATTCACTTAAAAATTATTTTATTTGCTTTTAATGCTCTTAATGGACTTGCTCCGCCCTATCTGTCCAAGTTGCTACATCTATGCACACACTCTCTATCCCTCAGGTCAGGTGATCAGCTGGTCCTGAGTGTGTCGAAGACAAAGTTTAAGCATAGAGGAGATTGTGCTTTTGCCATGGCTCCTAAACTGTGGAACGACTTTCCCTTGATCATCCGACAGGCATCTTCCCTGTCTGTTTTTAAATCGCTTCTTAAAACACTTCTTGGTCTGTTGCCTTCATATATCTCCTCTTACATGTCACTACATGAGTTCAGTTACAGCATGCAATCTCATGACATTATTACATGCAGTGTCCCCTAAGTGTGGACCAAACTAGGCAAAATTGCCTTCTCCTTCTTGGCTCCTGTTTCCTGGAATATCTTACAAAAAGACCTGAAGCTCTCAACCTTGAACTCTCTCAAGCCCCTTTCATAAGACAGTTCAGTCCGGGTTTGATACGTGTTCAGTCCTCCAATGAGCATTCATAAATAAAAAAAACGTGGATTGGCGAGTTGATTTGACTCGCCTCTGATCCGCCCCTGATACGCGAGCAGAGGTAGTGTTAAACCCGGATCCGAGCCGGGCAGACCCACTTCTGAATGCAAGACGCGCGATCCGCGCTCAGAATACTGATGACATCATTGTGCGACCGCAGGATTAATCAACAGCAGATTTATTAACAAGGGAATATTTAAAATGACACGAAACGACTGTATAAGCTAGTTTCGCTTTTTTTCCCCATCTCTCTCTCCAGCGGCGTTGTGTGTGTCTGTGAGTTGGATTAGGTTCTATTTTGGGTCTTGAAAACGTTTACACAGTCCGCTGTGTGTGTGAGTATGTGTGTGTGTGTGTGTGTGTATGTGTGTGTGCACGCTGATCGAGGGACACAGCTCCGCTTTGTGTGTGTGTGTGTGCGCGCGCGCTGATCGAGGGACGCAGCTCCGCTCAGCTCAGTGGCTTCAAACATCTGTTAAGTTTATGGCAAAAACCAACGCAGACATGTTCCTGTTCTTAGTATTTTACATCGTTTTATAGTGTAAATGTTTTTGTTTTGTTTTTTCAATATAATTTCTTCCATTTACTTTTCATTTTATATGCTGTTCATATGATTGTGTGTTGTCTGTACATATGGTTAAAACAGGTCTCTCTTGTAAATGAGTCTTCGGGGCTCAACAAGACTAATCTCTATAAATAAAGGTTGAATTAATGAAATAATAAAGCCCATCTCTTCTCCCTGGCATTTGATACCATCTGTGATGTTGACTTTTAATTATTTTATTTTTTTATTGACTGATTGATAGTATGATTGTTTTATTATGCGTAAACAGCACTTGGTCCTATGGGTGTTTAAAGTGCTCTATAAATAAAGCTGATATAGTATGGTAAGTCTTCAGCAGTCATGACTTAATGAGATGATGGCTTTATTTCTAATCCTGATTACTCACCCCAAAATGGCAATTCACCACATTAAAACCCTAGCAGGTCTGAGGTCTAAATGTCCGTTTTGGCATAATTTTGAATTTACCCTTATATTTTCATCATAAAAACTATTTAACTTGCCTTATTTGGTATCATCTTTTTCAGCACAACCTCAGCTTCATGATTCTACAGTCTTTGTTTCATTTTGACAAAATGCATTATCACAATGGATCAAAAATAACATAAAAAATGAAATCCATGTTTGTAAAATATTGATATGTTTACTATGAAATTCACAAAAATATTTAACGAACCATTTTGACAGCCTAAAATGAAAATTTCATTGGTATACTTTAAGAACTTGTGTACAAACTTAGTAAAAAACAAATTAGTATACATATTTTTACATCATAAAGTGGGCAATTTCCCATGCGTTTTTTTTACCACTATTTACACTATAGCCGTTTTCGCACTGCACGGCCCTCCCCGTCCCTCCCCGTCCCTACCCTGCTTCTAACCCGGGTTCGCGTGGTTTGCACTTGCCTTCTCGGGCCGGCGGCAGCCCGAGTTTTGGAACCCCACCAACAGAGGTTCTGATTGGGCCAAGCTCCCAGGCCCAGTTTGACGTCATGTACTACTCACATTTGATTTGTTGTTTGCAACAGGGGCGGGACTGTTGCGTGTTGAGTCATCAACTCGTTCTAACAACAACCATAGCGCGAGCTGAATTTCATTAAAATTTAACTACAGAAACCCCTAAAAAAATTGTTTGCTGAATATATATATTAGTGTTTCTGAGTTTAATTTTTGTTAATAACTGATTACAAATCAGCTTATTTTAAAATGTAAATAACACGAAGCGTGCACCCATAGAGAGCATTTCCGCATTTCAGTGCAAGCTGAATTTCATTAAAATTTAACTGCAGAAATGACTAAAAAAATATTTGTTAGCTGAATATATATATATATTAGTGTTTCTGAGTTTAATGTTTGTTAATAACTGATTACAAATCAGCTTATTTTACATGTGCGTAGCAAGGATTTTCTGAGGGGCGATCCGTTAAAAGAAAAGTGGACCTACAAAAAGCAAGTTACCCAGTAGCTCACTGGTTAAGCGTTGGGTTGGCGCTCCAAGCCTTTTCTCGACTCAGGTTCGAATCTCACTCGGTTCGGTTAAAACTTATTTTACGTTTGTCTTTTATTGGATAAAAAAACGAGGACTGAGATTTTAAAAAAAAAAGGAGTTTGTGAAACTCCTTTTTTTATCCAATAAAAGACAAATGTAAAATAAGTTTCAACCGAGTGAGATTTGAACCCGAGTCGAAAAAAGGCTCAGAGCGCCAACCCAACGCTTAACCAGTGAGCTACTAGGTATCTTGCTTTTTTGTAGTTCCACATTTTGTTTTAACGGATCGCCCCTCAGAAAATCCTTGCTACGCCCATGTATAATAAGCTGATTTGTAATCAGTTATTAACAAACATTAAACTCGGAAACACTAATATATATATTCAGCTAACAAATATTTTTTAGTAGCGTCCCTTCTCTTTCCACCTCTTAACACACACCAAGCTCGCACACAAGAACACTCCACCCACTTCAAGAGAACTTTCCACCCACTTCAAGAGAACTCTCCACCCACTTCTAGGCGGCTCTCCACACATTGCGAAATGAGCGGGGCCAGGCCAGGCTGGGCTCAGGGCCAGGTTGGGCCGGGCTGGGCTGTGCAGTGCAAAAACGGCTTATGTGTCAAAACAAGTATCTCCAATACAATTTCTCTGTTTTTTTCCCCTTTCATTTTGACAAACACACCATTCATTCAACCTTTATTTAGTCAGGTAAATCTCATTGAGCCTCGAGGACTCATTTACAAAAGCGACCTGGTACAAACTAAAGAATGATGAACAGCAATGGTAGAATTTCCTTAAACAACAAACAACAGAAAAAAAAAGCGTAGGAGAGAAATAGTGGTGTTCATGTAAATCTGAAATATGAGTTTCATTTTGAATTCATTGACTTTTTGGTCATAAAATAGCAACTGACTGCTCTCCACACGCGTAATATGCGCCCAAAAATATGGCAACATTTATCTGTCATATTTCTGGTTGTATTTTGAAGTAAATACAACACAAAATCAATTTAAAAACACTACTTTTATAAAGTTTGGAGTCTCTGCTGTCCAACGGACTTGAATGGAACACTTCACATGCGGTGTGCGTTGTTTAAAGAGACTATTTATAGGCATGGCGTCATGCCCGCTGTAGAGCGGGCTTAGACCTCATGCCGGGTACCCACCAAATGCGTTTCGGGCAAGCGGAAGCAGCCGGTTTACATTCAAAGTCTGTGTCGAGGTGTGTCGAGGTGCGGCGAGGCGCGGCGAAACGTGACGCGGCGCGTTTTGAGCATTTCAAGCAGCGCGGCAGACGCGGCAGTTCTTTTCCGCTTGCGCGACGCGTCCAAAGCAGCCGATGCCGGAGTTCAAATATTTGAACTTTGGCTGCTCGTCGCATCGCAGCAACCAATCGGGAGAGGCCCTGCTATGTGATGACGCAATGACGACAATACTTTTTTTGGACTTTTTAAACTTACCCCAACGAGCCTCCATGAAGAAACCATCCTCCGGTAAGAAACTTGGCATTTTTACAGTTGTCGCTGTCCGCTCGAGCGTACAATCACCCCAAACGTAAAAAAAGTTTTAATCTCAACAAAGACTTTCGGAGCTGCAGTTCGGCTCGTAGAAAACCCACTCAAGTATAACGAGGCTCACGTACAGCTGATTTCGTCTGCCCGGTGTACAAGAAACAAAACAAAACCCGACCGGAAAAGGAGCCAGACGCTCCTCCCACTGCGCGTCTTCAGACGCGTTCGGTGGGAACAGACATCTGGTGACAAGCAGCCAACAAGGTGCGGCAGGAGCGTTTTTGATGCTCAAGACGCGTTCGGTGGGTACCCGGCATCAGAGAGGCTTCATTCATCAGAAAGAAGACTGGTGCTGACAAGGTAGGTGTTATAACAGAAAACATCCTGCATTCCAAATACACAACAGAATACAAGTTCATATGTCTTTCAAACTCAATAGATGGATTTGAGTTTATTTCTATAGCCTAATCCAAACCCTAACTCTAAACCTAACCAATAAAAGTACAAGGAATGTATTTTCTGTAGTAAATGCCTAATTGAGTAATCTGATTTTTTTCTGTTCTTACAATGGGCAGACAGGTAAAAAAAATGTTTTAAGTTCCTGCATTCAAAACACATACTATATTACTTCAGTGTGTTTACAGATTTTAAATTATGTGTTGTGCCAAACACAATCTCAATTATTTGAAGATTATTAATAATAAGAGGATTTTTATTTTGCATTAATTAAATCTAGTTTGATCAATTTGATAAACATTTACTTCCTTGCATTTTATTATTTTATTACTAACACTTTTTGATGTCACTGTGTCCACAAAGTGGTGAACAAGCCCTTCCGTCTAAGCTTCTGAGTAGATCATTTCAGAGCAACTTGTTCCAAAGGCCTTCGGTCAAAACTATGGTGGAGATAAAATGGATAAAGACTATGAATAGAGATCCCATTTCCCCCCAAGCAAGAGCATGACACGTCAACATGGGGTGCTTGCTGAAAATCCATAAATGCAAATGGTGTTTTGGATGTGCTGTGGTGGCTGCAGGACACAAGAAACTTCATATTTCAGCTCACCAAGCTCACTGGTTCACAGAGAGCCAAGTGGGAGCCTCATTGATTTCCAACAAATGCCTTAATGTTGATTTGCTTATTCTGGAGGGGCTTTTTAATCGTTTTTTTTGTTTGTTCTGTGCTTGGTTGTCATGACTTCTCATTGATGCAAATAAACACTTGTTGTGCTCAGTAAGTTAGCAGGAATTTACATACTGAAGGCAGAAACTTCTATAGCTGACAACATCGTTACCGTATCCTAGTGTCAGTTTTTTTTTTAAGACTTGCAGATAAATTTTACAACACATGATAACAATGGATCTCTAAATTGTCCCGATGTGTGAGTGGGAGTGAATGGTTGTCCCTGTGATGGACTGGAGACCTGTACAGGATGTACCCTGCTCCTCGCACACTGACTGGACTGCTGTATATATGCACCAGTGACCTCAGTGTCCCGAAAAGGAAGAAGTGGGCAAAGATGATGGATGGATGGATGGATGGATGGATGGATGGATGATAAGATGGCTCATCAACAGCAGACATGAACTAATCTATCAAAATTAACAAGTCGTATTAGAATAATATTCTTGATGTGTTTGGTGTGTCTGGTCCAGATGTAAACATCTTCTTTTCTTCTACTCTCTTCTTTCATTTTCATATTTTAATGTAAAATCCAACATTTTTCAAACTTCACCAAAAGGAAAGGAATTGTTATAACTGTGTTTAGATGTGGGGGTTGATACTGAGATTATCTGACACATACATGGCCCAAAGCAGGGGTGGCCGGCCAATAGGGGGCGCTAGGGCGCAGCCCCACTGGAATTTCTGGAGCTATTCACTATTTTACATGGAAGACTTAAAAAAAAAAATGAAATAATAAAATAAAAATATTTCAAAATTTATGCAAATATGTTTTTTGTTGTATAGGATAAATATTTTATGAGTAGTGATGAGTTATATTGTTTGTTTCAAAAAAAGTTTTCTGATTGGTGACATAGTTCCTGTCCAGGGGCACATGAATCTTATCCATAGACTCTCATTATAAATGGCGCATGCGCAGTTATTCCACAACGTTACAAAACAATGGGAAGATGCTGGGCGCAGTTTTCAGCGCCCTGGACATGTCCAATGTGAGCTCTACCTACCGATCATGTGCTTCCTGTTTTTTTTTGTCTGGGAAATGTGCCGTGCAGTCAGTGACACAAGCAGGCTGGCTGCAGGGCGGGTTTAAATCATTGAACGCCCTTTATCTAATGTCTATTTGCATTTCTGACTGATATGTCTCTCAACATTTAGATGGCTCTGTTTGTGAAAAAGCCTTCAGCTGACTGTTTATTCTAAAAGTGGCAACTGGTGAGTTTGTTTTTGGAGCTAGCATGCTAATGCTAGTATTTATGTAATGCTTATATTTTTATATTACCATTCCTGACTGATATGCCTCTCAAATTTTAGATCTTACAAAACTGTTTTCTAAATGTTATGTGTTTAACAAAGGCTTTATTCTTACAGATTATTATTCAATTATTGTTGGGTTTGAGCAGATTTAGCTGCTTTTGCTACTTGTTAAAACTCATTAAAAAGAAATCAGTCCTGCAGAAAAATGCTCTGATTAACATTCAGTAAGATCTAAAACCAGAAAGTTCTTCAGACTCAAGAGGGAAATGCACAAGTGGAACTTGAACAATCAGTCTTGTTTCTGATCATTATTACAAAGAACATCACTTTTGAAAATCAACTTAGGAATTACTCAGTTTTGAAGCAGAAGTTATTTAAACTCAAGCTTGTGTACAAAACTTCAGCTGAAGTCTTTGATTTTATACATATACCTTATAATGTTTTGCTAGTTTGTTGATACTTTGTTAAAAAAAAAAAATTATATATATATATATTTTTTTTCTCTCTTTTGTTTTCTATTGTTTATTGTTTGTTTGTTTATTGTTTAAGGAAATTCTACCATTGCTGTTCATTGTTCTTTAGTTTTAGCAGGTCGCTTTCGTAAATGAGCCCATGAGGTTCAAAAGATTTACCTGACTAAATAAAGGTTGAATGAATGAATGAAAAAGTTAAATATCAGACAATATAAACTTTTTATATTCAACGGATGTTTGCTATATGGCTTTATGAACCTCACTGTTTGTAGCAGCCCTTAAGAGACATTTTCTTACATTGTACAGGACATGGCAGGAGGTGATGATGATGAGGGAACCTCTGGTCCAGCCTGGATGTTTGTGAGAAGTGGGGAGACACCACCGCTACAGCCCAAACTCGGGAGAAGCAGTGAGGAGGCTAGAGCCGAGATCAGATCCAAACACCAAATAAAAACAAGTTGTTCCAATGAGGCACTGAGGACGGAGGACAGGTGATCCATGTGGAAACCCACTGATGAAGCAGCTCTTCTGTTCAACCATCCACACAGTTACATTTCTCTGACTGATTACATTTTTAAATCTCCAAGAGCAGTCCAGGAAGCTGTGACTTAAAGTCAGATGATGTAATGCTATAATGTAAACAGTGTTTAAATCTTGTGCCTCATTTAGCTTAAAGGTGCTATGTGTAACTTTCTGTAGAGCCAGAACTTATAAACATTTTCAACAGGCAAAGAATTCTGATCCCTCCCCCTCAGAGCTATATATGGCTCTGCTCCACCTTGCTCTGCTGAAATTCAAATTCAAGCTCTGTTTTTATTGGCTGGTTACAAACTCTGTTTTTATTGGCTGGTTAACGGCGGGTCACTCTGTGTTTTTAGTGTTTTTATAAATGCTGATAGAGAAGCAAGGGGACTATAGTTTTTTTCAGAGATTACTTTGTCTAACATCAGTCTGTCAGTAGATAGTGACAGAGTGAAGAAATATGTTAAAAATATATTGTTAGAAAAGTTACAGACTGCACTACAAAGTTACATAGTGCAGCTTTAAGTCTTATACGTTTTCTACAGTAATGTAGGTCATCAAATTTGTTTTTACTAAAATGGTTAAAATAAAACTGGACTCTGAGCCTGTCTTAAATCAAAATACACATTTTTTGGGGTGATAATTAATAAAAAGACGAAGTCAGAATGTGTTGAACATTTTATTTTCTTACAAGATATGGTTCACACAACAAGTTTACATTAGTGCTAGTGAAGTGATGACGCTACAAAATTTAAAGTTCCACAACTGAAAAACAAAACAACAACAAAACAACAACAAAAAAACTATACTGTCCAACTATTTGTTTGTGAAGGATGGCTGTAGTGCCAGGGTAGTCCTTGAAGTCTGCAGGTAGATTTTTACATATCTGCTCTTCAGGTATCAGATCCTAATTGAGCCGACTACTGTAAATAAAAGTTGCTGTGATGATCCGGCTGACCGCGGACTGATGGACACCGTACCGGTCAGCAAGGTCCCGTTGTTTTGATCCAAGGTCATTTAAGAACAGGAAGAACTCATCAATGGGCTGCAGGGTATGGGTTGAGGGGGTGGAGTGGATAAATAATCAATAAATAACACTGAACAACTGGCAATAACTAATAATTCAATGTTAATACAGTATGTACAATAACCTGTCACACAACATGTGTAGTACATGTTGATTATGTGCAGTATATATTAGTTCATTCAAAATGATCCTGCTGCATCGTTGTATTTAACCATGTTGTTGTTTACTCTCTCTCGCTTCAGGACTTTGTGAATATTATAATTTTTCATTGTGCATGCTTTTAGTATTGTTTGCTGTTTGATTTTTTTTTTAGCAAGTCAAACCAGTTCTTCTCATCCTAAGCATGTCATTGTACTGTTAACTCTGTTAACCTTTATATGACAAACAACTTGAACTTGACGGGAGTTCATCTCAGTCCTTGGTGAACACTGACCATGGATGGCAGAGCAGCTCAGTCATGGTCCAGAAACACATCAGGAGGTCAGATGATGCAAACCTGAAAAAATAAAATAAAATAAAAAATAAAAAACAAGTGTTCATATTTACCTACACAACATAAAAAACAAACAGAGAACTCTTTATGAGAGTTATGCTTTAAAAATAAATTACATCTCATGAAATTAAATGTTTAATTAAAGTGAAGCAATTCTGGTGTCACATTAAAGGATACTGCAGAGAATATTTCAGAGGTGTAACAGTACTGAAGTTACTAAGTGTTTACAAACATCTTTACAGATTACAGATTAAAAAGACGATTTGAACTTGGTATATATATATATATATATTTTTTTTTTTTTCATTTTTGAGAAATAGCCCCCCCCCCCGGTGGACATTTCAGGAGCTGCCACTGCCCACAAGTGGATTTTGTTGAACTGATTATTTAATTCAATTCAGTTTATTTATATGGCGTCAAGTCAGAAGCTATTTCAGGGCACTGAGCAGAAACATTCATGTATATTTGAATTTAACGTCATCACAGAATCTCATCTTGAGCAAGCACGAAGGCAACTGTGGAAAGTAAAAACTCCCTCATGGGGAAGAACCCATCAGCAGAACCAGGCTCAGGACAAGTGGTCCTCTGCTTCGACCAGCAAGTGACTTTTAAAAGTGTGAGTTGGGATTTCAAAACAAAAGGGGTGAATGCATTTGCATGCACCACTTTATAATTGTGTCTGTATCGTCTGGCACCTTGAAACATTGATGATCATGAAAATCCCCTTGCCTGCGTGATTGTGTTCAATTGCTCGTGTCTTAACAAAATATACCACAAACCATTAATATTAGCAAAAAAAAACATATCGGAGTCATTTTTACAGAAACTGGGCAAAAATATAATGTGATAATAGCTGAGGCACATTCCCAAGACACCTCAAGCCCCAACAGGTCACTTATCATCTTTGGGTAAAACATAGATGGTGGACAACATGTGCTATTTAAACAAATGCTAAAATTTAAAGTGATTTTAAGCACATTTTTGTCCATTTTGACTTTATTAATCTGGTGTATTTTGTGTGAGTCGCTACAACGGAGCTTTAGGGCCATGCTAAGAAAAAAAAACGTACATTGCCACGCTAAGAATTTTTTTTTAAAGCCATGAATTACAAAAATAAAGTCCTAATATTGCAAGAATAAAGTTGAATAAAGTCTTAATATTACGTGAATAAAGTCATATGAGACTTTTTGTAGCTCGTTTTTTTCTTTTTCCCCCAACGAGTCGGATCCACAATGCGACCTGTCAAGCAGGTTTACTGCATTTTAACTGTAGTAAAATGAAGAATGCTGAGCATTTAAGTTGTATGTTGGTATTGGTTTTATGAACAAGAAGATAGTTAATCTGTTAGCACATCAGCATCAGATTATCAGTATCAGGACAGTTAACTTGCTTACAGTGGTGGTCCACTCTGGTGGGCTGCAGCACAGTTCTCTGCAGGTAAGGAGCATTTAACTTCTGATTGGTCATTTGCTGACACGCCTACTTATTGATTGACAGGTATTGTCGTGCTTCCAACTCATGGGAAAAAATAAATAAATAAACAAGAGCTGAAAAAGAATCTTGTACAACTTTATTCTTGTAATATCAGGACTTTGTTCTTGTAATGTTATGGCTTTTTAAAAAAAATCTTAGCATGGCCTTAAAGCTCCATTGCAAGTCGGTTACTTATAATCAACTTAAAAACAATTCAATTGCAGGCTGTAAGGAAACAAAAATGAAAGGTTACAAAAAGGGGTGAAGTGGGTGGTGGGGGAGGAAGTTTTCAAATGCCCCCTCAATTTTTTGATGTGAGGTAAAAAATACAAGACCACTATGAATAGACTCTTATCTCCAGTGAGAGCATGACACATGGATAGACATGACCGGGAGAAAATCTATACATGCAAATAATGCTGCAGCTGCTGAGTGGGGTGGGTGGTGGGGATGAAGTGGGAGGGTGGCATTGAAATTGAAGTGCGAGACGTTAACTGGTTGATGCACAGTTCTGTGGCTTTTACATTGATTTCTAGAAGATATCTTTGTAGACACCAGTGATTTCATTCTTGGGCGTTTTTTTTCCTGACAAACTTGCTCATATTCCCTTTATTTAGACACCAAGCTTCAAAGCAGCCTCAGCTTCCAATCTGCAACTGACAGCTTCAGAAACAATCTCAATGTGTATCTAGACAGAAATGAAAGGCTAAATAACACATATGCCAAACAAGGACTATCAGCTATAACAGCAGCAACTTTATATTTGTAATTCCAGTTAATCACATTTCATCATGCTGCGTTGTGCCTTGCTGTGTTTTTGTCCATTTCATCTCATAAGTGCAGTAAAAATGTGACCTTGCACCGAAAGCTGCAAGGATCCTTCAACATGTCACTAATGTTGCTCCTTCAGTGTTATCCTCCTCACCTCATTCAATTCTGTTCAGCTGTCTTTATCAGGCATACTAAATTACAGGAAACACTTTGCACTGAAAATTGCTTCAGTGCAGTTGCACTTCATTGCCATCACCTGAAAAGGATAATAAAGAAAAGGTGAACTTCCTTAGGGAAAATATAATGAAATAATCAGGAAAGCTACAGGCAGAGAAATTTAAAAGCAGTTTGACACTAAAATGAGATAGAGACCATTAAACTGAATAAGTTATAGTGTGCAAAATACAGACATTTACCATTGGTGTGGTTTATTGGTAACTGGATTGGGGGTAAATCACATTACTTATTATTATGTTCAACACCATAAACCTAGTTGTTAGGATTGTGGTTTTGGTTCCCTCTATCCCCCATTCCTGTTACTGCAGGTCCTATGAGTAGGCAGGGCCAGATGTCCCTCAGCTGTCTCCCATGATAGCTGATTGCACCACTACATAAGGCTGAGGGAGCAGGGAGGGGGTGCAGAGCAGAGCTTTTTAATTTACATATCCAACAGGAGCATTTGAGATAGTTTGACCTATCCAAGGCCAGCGGGGAGGCCAGATTCAGATAAACAACAATTGCTTAGGGCAGGCCGACTTTACTGATTTCATATCTGCCTTCAGTTCTGCTGGTTCACTCAATGGCAAATTCAAACAGCCAGATTTGTGGACATTCTGCCAGTCCATGCTTGTTAGCCTTCTCCAAGGTCGAGTCCTTCATGCCGGTGAGTCCTAGGAACTGTAAGTGGCCCATGATTGTCATAAATTGCATCCAACTTACGGTTAAGCTTGCAAAGCATATTGGTCTGAGAGCTCGAAGCACGGCGTAATCCTCCGCATAAGGCAGGCAGCTATTGCCGAAACTGCTTCCGATATCTGCCTAATTAGTTGATATCTTAGGTATCCGCCAATTCCAAAAAAGCAAAAACCCCGTCATTATAAATCCAATTATGTACGCGTCTTCTACGTCCTCAATGGACAATTCAGTCAGGCACATCAGCTTCCATTCACAGCAAGAATCCATGACATATCCAGCTGCATGGGTCTGTTCAGGGCAAGAGGTTCTCCTGCACCTTGTCTTCTTGTTGAGAATTTTTTATCAATTGCATTGAAACACCAGCTGACAAGATCCATAATAAATTACAATTCAGAAAATGTGTAAAGAGAGGCTTTGTTACACAAGACAACGAGCAAAAGTAGGAGGAATGCAGGAGAGGGATGAAGAGAGACCGTCTTCATCGAGGGCAAGTCAGAGACTTTGTTCTTGCTCCTTGTTAAGAAACTCTTTGCATCTGAGAATACTAATAAGATTGTTGTGCTTACATTTTGTCTGCAGATCCCTAGTGGGCTTTCATGGATTACCTGTTCTTTTTTTTTTTCATTTGAGAATTTCTTCTTGCTGGGAACCTATCCACACCTGCAAGATCCAAACAAACAAAGTGACCTCTAATCAAGTGTTTCTGCTCGTTGTAATTTTTGTAGCAATACCCAGAGATAAGAACTTAAGAGAACAGACCCCCAAGACTAAATAAAGTTAACAGTGTCCATTTACAAGGTGAAATAATTTGAAAGTAATAAAATGTATATGGGAAGGGTCTAGAACCCTAAGGACTAAGGAGACGGATTAATACGATATCTGCAAGGGTGATCATGTTACTGCTTCTCTTCCTTATGGTAGGAATTGGGGTAGTGGGAACAAGTGATCAAATGGTTCCAGAGCGAGGAAGGAAGACATCCGGTAATAGTTCCAGGCAGGAGGCAGGCAAGTGGTAAGCAGCTGAGGAAGCACAGGAGAGCACAACATCTAAAAAAGAAATCCCAGAAACAGGTGGGTGATAGAGACTATGCTGAAAGCATGAAGGAACACAAGGTAAGTAATCATTCATGTCAATCACAAGTAAAGGGCCAGAAATACAACTACCATTGGCAGATAATGCTCCAGTGCCGACTGGATGTCCTCTGCAGCCTTTATGCTCCTTTTGCTCATCAAGTCAAATGGTCCTCAGGTGCGGCTGATTGGTGTTCTCATGTGGCTGCAGGAAGCTGAAAGAGCAGAACTCCTACACCAGCTTGCATATTCTGCATCTCTCAGAACCTGAACTTACACCTTACCTGGAGACTATCACCTTTATTACAGTACTCAGAGTCCTATCAGTTATCTTCCAAGCCCGACATCAGAACGAATAGAACAGCACTTTGGTTGGCCTTGTCGCTGTTTTAAGTGCTCTATAAATAAAATGGTATGGTATGGTATGGAATAAAGTAAGAAACATTATCTTGCCAAATCACATTGTGTCTTTTGGATTACATGAACTCACTTCTCGTTGTCTCCCACAGATCCTCCAGTCCCTGATTTTCACAATCCTATGTAAATAAACCTTGTATTTTTGCTTCTATGTGTTAGAAAATTTTCTCATGGACCACTGTGTTGATTTTATGAAAGTCAAACAGAAAAATGTAGATTAATCTAATTGATTAGAGTCAACTTTATTTAAGATGGCTGCAGCAGCAGCCGATTTGGATGTTGTCAGTCCATACAATAGGCACTATCAACTGTTATCATCCCCATAGTCTATCGGAGAAAATGTCCATCGTACCTCGTAACATGTTTCAAAGAACGTTATCAGTCTTGTAATGGCTGTTATCAGGCAGCGTGTTTCCGCGAACCAGGATGTGTTGTGTTTTTGTGTTTTTCAGCTTATGTAACTGTTTCCCTAAACCTAACCTTAAGCCTGACCCAGAGGACCAACCCTAAACCTAACCTCAGCTCTCCCTTGTGCCTAAACCTAACCAAGACCCTAAAGCTAACCAAGAAACATTAAAAAAATGAAATCAAAACCTAACCACGTAGCTAAAGACGGAGCATGTTATCATCCATTGTAAGGGTGATAACGTACCTTTAAACATCGTAAGAGGTAGAAGATGGGCATCCTGACCGCATTGAATGGGGATGTAGTCGAACAGACCGTGGTCACTGATACACTTAAACATGTCTCTGAACAATATTGAAAACCTCTCACTCATTCCTGCAGAGAGATACATTTTACCACTATTTTATTTTAATAATTTCAATCGACACAAATCAGAAAAGACTTCCTGTTAATTTGTGTTAATTTAATTCACAGAATAACTTTGTCATTTTATGATAATTTGTTATTTGCAATGAGCAGTCACTCTGTAATGTGCTGGTACATATTTTCCAATGTGTATTAGTCAAAAGAACTCTGCTAAAGTTGAATTAATGTCACGCTGAACTGTTTAGATTTGTTTAGAAAAGAGAAACGGCTTTAATCAAGTGTTTGGCGTCTAACTGTCTATCTTCTCCTAAAACAAAGTCTATCTGTTCTTCTAAGCTGACCTTCATGCGTTCCGTCTCTGTCTCACTGGCAAAACAAGCCAGCGAGAGAATTGAATGTAACGCTGCTCACACTCTTTAAAAAAAAAAAGAAGACACCTCCTGTCTGAGCGGAGGAGTCTGCGGAGAGTCCCTGAGAGAGTCTGAGATGAACTGACTTCTCTCTCCAAGCTGGTGAACGTGTGGTCAGGCGCTAAAGACCCCGTTCTATTCAGCAAAGGTTTCTCGACATGCCTGTTGTGAAACCAATCCGAGCGCAAGCTCAGAACTTTGATTGAATTCTCCGTGGAGGATTCTTTTATCTAGAAAACCAGACCGGAACCAGTCGCTACCTCGGGAGGTTTGAGGCGGAACTTCAAGCGAACCGCTGGAAAATGAACACTGCAAGCCAGCGGGATGGACGATCGTGCATGCAAGGCTATCTCGTTTTACCGGAGCTGGGGACAGAAAATCTTCGCCAAAGGTAAAAGTCGTTGTTCATCGCAGAGGAAAAGTTTAGCTGATTCCGACCGAAGAGCGTGCTGAGTTTCTGGTTAAAACACATCAAGATAATACCTCTCCTCATCCTCCATTTTCTTTCATCCTCCATTTTCTTCCCTGGAACTTTCTTATTTTGAGTAACTAAACTGTAAGTTTGTGCCGCAGAAATACAGGTAGTCCCCGAATTACGAGCGCTCTGATCTACGAGGTTCCAGACTTACGAGCTGGCGAATTTTTGGAAAAAACGCAAAAAATACTGAGTTTTCATGTGTTTTTTCACCACAGTTAGTTAGCTAAGCATATGGACACACGTTTCCGATCATTTTTATGCACTCATAAGCAGTTTTTGGATGAAAATAGAGTGTTTGTAGTCGCGCTAGCGAAACCGTTCCAATTTACGAGCGAAATTTCGGACTTACGAGAGACATGGCAACCGTTCCAAATTACGAGATTTCCGGTTTACGAGCGCCTCGTTGTAACGGATCTCGCTCGTAAATCGGGGACTACCTGTAAGTTAATATAAGACCCATTAACTTGTGTTCTGTTGTTCCTATGTTTTAATCTGCTGAAAATTTAGTTATAGGAAACTGATCGATCAATCTATGTAAATATGTTTTGATTGTAATTTGATTTTGTAAGAGTGGCACCTGCTGCAGCCCAAGATGGCCGCCAATCATCCACAGCTGACGGTCATCCACCTGACGAGTTCCACCTCTACTTAAGGCTGCAGTCGAGTTCTGCTCTTCGCTGAAGCATTTTATGCCACACATGGTATTTATGCTTCTAGCCAGTTTGTGAATACATTTGAGAGAAACTTACCCTGTGCTTGTTGTGTTCTCAGCCCTCGGATTCTCCTGGTTCCAGCTCTCTGCTCGTTCGTGCTTTGCCCTCCAGCCACTTGCCTGCCTCGCTCGCCCTCTGGGACTCCATCTCAAGGACTTTAGGACACTCTGGAACATCCTCCTCTTTTCATCCGTAAGGAAACAATAAACAAACAAAAGCAATTACCCTGGAAGAACTTTCTGATCAAACCCATCTGACTGTCCTCTTTTCATCTTCCAGGAAATCCAGAGGACCCTTGTACATTTGTAAATAGATATTCCCACTGTAAATAAATAAACACTGTTACTTTTGCACCTTTTTGTCTTGTGTCGTTCTGGGTCTCGTTACCAACTGGGTTACCCTTTTGAAATCATAACAGTTAATGCTTCAGCCAAAACTAAACCCAGAACGAGACCATGAACGCACAAGCTTCCTCCTCGCAGGCCACAAGCCAGACTTCAGTAGAGGGGATGCTAAAACAAATATTAAGTCAACAACATAAGACCCAAACTGACATGCTAGTACTCGGAGGTATGGTTAACACAATACAGAAGAAACTTGCTATTTTTCCTCCCACAGCTCCTGCTGCCACCTCAGACTCAAACTCGCCCAGCACCAGTTCAAGCAATAACTCTCATTCTCCTCAACAGTTACTGGTTAAACCATCTGAACTCTTCTCAGGAGACCCAGCGTTATGTGAAGGCTTCCTCCTACAGTGCAAACTCGCCTTCAAAGGAGCTCCTCAACTTTATTCCACGGACATCGCTAAGATAACTTATCTGAACAGTCAGCTTTCAGGTAAAGCCCTCCAGTGGGCATCTTCTTACCTCCACAACCATGATTTGGACTTTGTGTCGTTCGACCAGTTTCTGAACGAGTTCCGCAGGATTTTCGACCGGCCGTTGCAACAACCCAACGCAGAGAAGCGTTTGTTGGGATTACATCAGGGCAGACGACCCGTCTCCGAACACGCTCTGGACTTCCGCATTCTCGCGGCTCAAACGGAGTGGAACGACAGGGCGCTTCAAGGTACATTTCTGAACTCTCTCTCGGATTATGTTAAGGACCAGATTGCAGCAAGAGATGAACCTCCTAGTTTCGACGCACTAATAAATTTGGCGATCTCCATTGACGAACGCTTCCGGGAACGTCGCTGAGAACGGGACTACAACTACCAGAGACCCAACACTTCCGGTTTCTCCACGTCATCAGGTGGGGAATATAAATTTGGTGCCAAGTTCCGAAGCTCGCTACCGCCATCTACTGGAACTCAGTTAGCATTAACCTGAACCCATGCAGATTGGTAGGACTAAATTGACAGAAAGTGAAAGAATGAGACGTATGAATTCCAACTTATGCATGTATTGTGGAAAGGAGGGACATTATGTTGCTTCATGCCCACTTTTGGGAAACGTAAACGCCCGCCAATAGAACGGAAGTTATTGGTGGGCACTTCATCTGTTACTTCCATGCGTAGATTAACTTTACCCACTGTCATTCAGTTCGAACAAACTGGTTTTTTAGACGTTTAGCGTCTCTGAGGTAAGTGAGGTTCTTATGGTCAATCCAAATAAGAAAAGGCAGCTCAGTGCCCTCAAGCCAGTGACGCCATTCCTCTAGTGCAGGGGTGCTCACACTTTTCAGCATGCGAGCTACTTATAAAAAAAACAAGTCAAAAAGATCTACCCAATACAAAAATGCAAAACATATAATCATCTTCAAATGTATTAAGGATTCTTTTTATGTACAATGTACCTATGTTGATGTACCTTGCATAACTGAATAAGCCAATTTGGCACAACACATGTAATAAATCAGGGGTCACCAGGGGTCAGGTCGCCCGTAGGGACCAAATGGGGTGATGGTGACAGCAATATAGATTGTTTAAATTTTATTTAAAAAAAAAAGATGGTAGAAACTGATCCCCACCCCTTTCTTTATAAGAATCTGGTGTTTTACTTTAATAAATGTTAAAAAATCATTAGATTTTTTTTTACTTTATAATGTCATCTCTAAAAAAAAACTTAAGCAAATCTAAAGTGGTCCACCGGCCACCAGTTGATAACCACAGTTGTAGCAGGTTGTTATGGCTCCGGACACGTTTAATTTAGTGAAGGAAGGCATAAAAATATCTCTTTTGGTACGGAGAGATTTACAGCGG
>JBBPBX010067811.1:0-19309 GCA_038048925.1 Garcialebias charrua | reverse complement strand
CTGCACCGCTACCCCCCATCCCCCCGCAAGTGTCGGATGGTCAAATATCTTTAATTTTAGTGTACTGTGTTACATTATAGTTTCACTTATTCAGAAGAGCTGTGGCGCACCGCTACCCCCCACCCCACCACCCCCGCAAGTGTCGGATGTGTTTTTGAACAGAAGCATTTTAAAATGTCTCGAAACTACAGTTAACTTCATATTAATATTGTAGTGCATATGTTGTGTGTCCCGTGGGTCGTACAGTATCAGAAATCAAGAATAAATGGTTTGATCTGAAAATGGCTTCAAAGAAACGTCTCGCCGCAGCACGGACAGGAGGTGGTCAAGGAAAAGTCTGCGTTACTGAGATGGATGGACAATAAATGCCATGCTGCGCGCGTGCCAACATGTTTTGCAGCACAAATGAGTCATGCGCGCTCCTCCTGGTCATCGCGCAACCACATTCTGCAGGTTATATTTCGAATCAGATATAATAATCTATTGCTCCGATGGTGTTTGCACAGCAGTCCAGCAATAGCATGAAAATCAGTCTTAATTCGTACTTGTTCTGCGGCGGTGTATGGGAATTTTATGTACCTGGGTGTTAATATGAGGAGCGGCTTTGATGACCAAGGGGAGCGCACGACTCACTGAAGCCTGCGCGACACACCAGACAAATTAAACTTAAAATTATAATTCTAATTCAAACAGAATAACCTATTGTCAAGAATAATTATGGTGCGTGATTTTTTTAAACCCAAAATATTTTCTAAATAACGAAATATGAAGTTATTCGTGGAGAAGATCCGTCTGGATGACAGCAGACTGACGCTCCTAAAATATACGACAGGTCCGGACCACTCGTAAATTTTGTTCGTATCTGAAAAAAATCGTAGGATACGAAAACATTGTTGAATGCCGCAAATGATCCTAAATCACTCGTACGCACAGTTTAAGAACAAATCTGTGCGTACGAACGGTTCGTGAATGAGGCCCATTGTTACTTGACATAGTCTCTCCTCTAAAAAATATCCTTGTCACCAGTTGTGGTGTCTTGCAAAATGAGGAGGCGCAGACTATTTTCCATGTGACTTTCACCTGCACCATGGTGTCTGAATGTTAGGACTGTACCTACTCTGATAACACATGGGGGGGAATACACCACAGGACCAGAACCAGAGATCCACAGCTTGTGCTCCCCCTGGGAAATGTAAAATTGTCCTAAAATCATGGAATAATTCCTTTTTAAACTAAGGTTCTTATGTCCATCAAATCACTCTTTACTGCCTTCCAGAACGTATCCAGTTAAAAATAAAATATGCTGAGGTTCTTCTTAGGAGTGACAAGGATGGATAAGATCAAGAATGAGATCATCAGAGGTACAGCACATGTTGAACAACTGGGAGATAAAGTTAGGGAGGACACACTGAGATGGTTTGGACATGTCCAGAGGAGGGACAGTGGTTTGGACATGTCCAGAGGAGGGACAGTGGTTTGGACATGTCCAGAGGAGGGACAGTGGGTATATTGGTAGAAGGATGTTAGAAATGCAGCTGCCAGGAAAAAGACAAAGAGGAGATATATGGATACAGTTAGAGAGGACATGGAGGTAGCTGGGGTGAGGACAGAGTGAGATGGAGGAGGATGACTCACCGTGGAGACTCCTGAAGAGAGAAGAAGATTCAGTTCCTGTTTATGGGCTGAAAGTTGTAATCAGATATGTTCTGTTAGAAGCTGGTCACTCAATCATAACTTGATGTGATCATAAACAGAGAGCATCAGAAACTCCAAGTCACGTCTGGAAACATGTCAGAACTAATAAGAGGACATGACCTGGTTCAGTCAACAAACAGCCTGATAGAACTAAATCCTACTACGGAACAGGTCCTTCATCAATAACAGTGATGATCGTTTGTCTTCAGTGAAATTAAACAGAAAGCTCCAACACAAGTTGTTCATTTTCAGACAGATGAAAACCAATATGTCTATTCCAAACCTTCATTCAGCACCTTTTGTTTCCTGAAATAGATCTTCCAGGTCTTTCTTCCTCTGCATCAACGTTGAGTTTGCTTCATGTTCCCGTCACACACTCCTGCAGCAGAGACTGTGACGCAGCTGCTTCTCTCCTGACAGAGACGTTCATCCCAGCCAGAGCTCCTTCAAGCATGTGTCTGCCCGGAGACACACATTCAAAAGAATTGGGTTGGATGACAACATTTTCATGGATGTAACCGTTTCTTGCTCAACTGCAAATTAGTTTACAGCAAATAAGATCGAGTTGGAGAAAAAAATAAGAACAAGTTTTTGAATATATTTATCCACCCTTATCTTTACCCACTTCCTACTTTCTGGGTCACTGGTGCCCATGTCCAACCATCACTGTACGAGAGGCAGGGGACACCCTGGACAGGTCTCCAGTCCATCACAGGGACACACAGAGACAAACGTGACAAACAACCATTCACTCTCTCACTCACCTAGAGACAATTTAGTTATCATTCAGCCTAACATACATGTTTTTAATCTGTGGGAGGAAACCCACATAGAAAATCCCTCGCATGCACTGAGAGAACATGCAAACTCCACCCAGAAAGGCCCAAGGGTCGGGATTCGATCTGGCAACCTTCTTGCTGAGCAGCGACAGCTCTACTGTGCAGCCGGAGCAAACATATGTTGTCTAAAACAAACAATAAATCAAAATTCAAAGTAACGTTTCATAGGTGTCAGATACATTCTTGAAGGAAACCTGTTTGGATCTTCCAGAAGTTTGAGAGTAGGATGGAGGATCACGTTCCAGGAGGACAATGACCCTGAACACACCACTGAAACCATAGCCGGTTTTGTTCTGGACATTAAAAGATACAAACTTCCTTTTAGTTCCACGTTAAAAGACAACACAAGGCCTGCCAGTGCACAGAGGTTTAAACTGGAGCATTCACCTCCTCCTGGCCTGCAATAATTATTATGACCAGTAGGCGGTGCTGCTGCACCAAAACTGCACTGAGGGTCATGTCATTAGTTTGTGTGTTGAAGACAGCAGTGTGCAGAACCTAACTTGGCCCAGTCCTTTAATACATTTCAAAGTGCATTCAGTGAATGAAGTCCCAGCTGAGCGGACGATAAGAGGTGAAGGTTCGACCTGCAGGGCCCAGCCGGCCCACTCTGCGTGGAGCTGCAGTGTTTTCAGCACCTGGCTCTCATCAGGCAGTTGTTCTATCTGTCTTCATGGCAGGAGTCCATTTAACAAGCTTGACGACTAAACAAAACTAAAAGTTTGATCAATATTAATTTATTTTATTGTATTGTTCATTCACTTGTTCCTCACAAGCAAGCGGTCTAAGATCTTGCTCGGCAGTTCTTGTTTTTGTTGTGATGAGTCAGAAAACTGATGAAAGTTAATTAATATTCTTAAAATGTTGAAGTATTTTTTTCTTCTCATACTTTCTAAAGTTGTATTCATAAAGTATCTCCACATCAGAATACTTTGCCTGGATGGTGTTCCTGCCACTTCTCAACTTTCAGGAAAGCCTCTGGGCCTCAATCATTTCATAATGTAGGCCTTTTTTCGCCTTTGTTATCTTGAATCTTAAGTAATGTTTTTAAGGATGAACTGACTGCTCTTCTCAAGTTGTACCCTCTGAAATGATATGTATTTTAATCTATACGTAATGGAGGTGCTTTTTATTCTTTTTATTCCTTTATCTTGTTTTGAATTGTAGTTGTATGAATGTGTTGGCTGTCTCACTACCATTATCATTACCTGCTGTAAATGAATTGCCCCTCGGGGACCTAATAATAAAGTTGAAGTTTTTAAGAGGACAAAAACTAAATGTTTGTTGTGAACATGTTTAACTGTCTACACCCCTTGAAGATCTAACTGTCATAAAAGTGTTTTTCTTTAAACAAATTAATAAAGTATGTGCTTACACTGCTGTGGCCAGGAGAGGTCAGTGTTGAGCAGTAAATATAAATTCTTTCATGTTGCTAAAATCCTGGGGAATACAGTATATCATGGAAGTGAATTAAATGTGTTCAGATTTACAGTTATATGAGTTTAGTTCACTTATAATGGATATTAGAGTTTTTTTTTTTTTTACAGGCTGAGTGGCACTCCTGCACTTTATTTTAATTATACAGTCTGTTGTACTGTTTGTTGTTTAGCATTGTACTTTTGTCATTTTTCATACTACAGCAGTTGTATATTTATTTTTCACCAGTTGGCCGTCGTTGCTTTAAAAGTGCTTCATGAACAAAGCTTGAGTTTTTAACTTATCATTCAGAATAAGCGAATAACTGCTGACATGCTGGTAGTGTTCATTTTAAATTTTCTCCGAGTGAAGTTAACGGAACATCAGGAAGAGTCGAGACACTGAAGGTAAGAAAACATCATTTGTTACGATGACTTGGGAGGAAGCAGGTTCATGAAGATGGAGTTTTCCTTCAGGCGGAGGAGCTTTGGTTTGTGTAACAGAGGAGGCTTCTTCTGGTTGTTTCAGGTCTGGAGAGGATGGTGAGGAGGTTCACAGGGTGGTGTCTGGGGGTGGCAGAAGAGGGACGTGAGAGATCTTTCATGAAAGGGCTGGTCTTTGATGGTCAAGGAAAACCCAGGCTGGAGGATGAAGGTAGGTACCAAACTACACACAGGAACCAGATTCTTATCCTTGAGTCTCAGCATCGTGCACACCAGGTGAGGAGGAGAGAACTCCTCCGTGCACTCTGGAGCTGCAGGATGATGATGTGCAACAGAAAAGATCTACATGAGCATGGTCCTGTCTGGACCCAACACGGAGCTGATGAGGAGAGAACTCTGCTTCTGGTCTTGTGGAATATTGTTCTTTATATCAGTTCTAAGCATCTGTATTGATGACTGGCTGTTCTGTCTCCGCTCAGGCTGGATTCATTGAGCATGAAGGCCCCGGGTCAAACCCCGACACATTTCTGTCAAAGCTCCACGATGAGGCGCTCGCATGTGAAGCTGCAGGTCCACACATGAGACGACGCCCCGGCACCGGAGCTCTAACACACTTATTCACTTTAGCAAGCATTACTAAACATTCATGAAACAGTTCATACGATTGTAATTTATTTATACAATTTTTAAAATAATAAAATATATAAATTTGTAATACATTTTATAATAATTTTATTTTTATTTATTTTTATTTATTTTTCTATATAATCAGTTTTCTTTTAAGTAAAAAAAAAACTTTACTTGGCAAACCAAATTAAATATACAGATGTTCACAGAGCTCACATGCAGCTAACTTGCTCACACACTGACAGAAGTTTTGATCAACTAACTTTTTTAATGTGACCTTTATTTATCCAGGTTAGTCTCACTGAGTTATGAGGACTCATTTCCATGAGAGACCTGTTTTAGACAGACAACATTTACAGACCACAATATACAGCAATAAAAAAACAATTAAAATAAAAAGTAAGGTTATAAAAACAATAAAATTAAGGTGCCTTACAAAACAAGGTAAAATACTAAAAACAAGAACATATTTATGATAATTTAAAAGTCGTCCTCCTCAAGTTATTTAAGGGGTTTCAAACATTTGATAATGTCAATAGAAAAATCTAAGTAAATAATAATAATAATAAATTCAATTTATACCGCACTTTTCATTAATAAAAATCTCAAAGTGCACATAAATATGTTCTTGTTTTTATTTTTTCACCCTGTTTTATGGCACCCTGATTCATTGTTTTATACACTACTCTTATTTTAACTGCATTTTTACTGTAGTTTATTGTTGTCATTGTTTATTGTAATTGTTGTCTGTACTTTATATGTTCTGTCTGGAACAGGTCCTCCAGGCTCAATGAGACTGGTCTGTATAAATAAAAGTCAAATTAATAATTATTTTATGACCATTCATGTCTCTTTTGGGGAAAGTTGTCCACCTTATTTAACTGTTAAAAAAAAAAAAAAAATTCTAGTGCTTTTTTCTTGTCTTTTAGAGCCATTTCAGCCTGGGAAAAAAAACATCAAATTTAAATGACTTTTTAAAATTATTTAAACTCTTTAAGGTCCTTTTGTTTCTAAGAAACCCTCCACGTTTGAGTTTTTTTTAAATGACAAAACATTTATTTTATGGCTGTTTTTGGGGAGAGGTGGGGGGAAGCGCCTCCCCCATTACAACACCTAAAATTATGTTTTAAGACTTATTTAGTTTTATGACCCTTCAGATCTAGGAGCCAAAAATGAGGCCTTGTTTTCACTAAGACTTACACGTGTTTGTTTGTTTTTGTATACATATCACATATCAGTGACATGCAGTCAGGGGAGGCAGGTGAGGCAGTGACTCACCTGTCATCATGGCAAGTAAAATACCAAAAATTAAGAGAAAATATCTTTGACCAGTTGACAGTTCTATAAAAGTGTTTTCTGAATTATTTCAACACTTGTGATCAAAACTGCGGACTTTACACATTGTCTGTTCAAACAATGCAGGGTGAGGCTATGTAGTGCTCTGGGTCACCCGTGGGGGCGCTGTGTCATATACAATATATGAAGTAGACCAGGAGTGTCAAAGTCAAATACAGCAAGGGCCAAAAAAAAAACATTTGCTTTTTGCAAGCCAAATGGTAAATGGAGCTTATTTATATAGCGCTTTCCAGCCCCCTGTGAGGAGTCCCAAAGCGCTTTACAATACCAACCATCCACCCATTCATACACACATTCATACACCGGTAGCGGCAGACTGCCATGCAAGGCGCCTTCCAGTCCTACCGGGAGCAACTCGGGGTTAAGTGTCTTGCCCAGGGACACAACGACACATGGTGTGGGGAACCGAGATTTGAACCTCCAACCTTCCGATCGGGGGACGACTGCCATTACCACTATGCCACGGCCGCCCCATGCCAAGGGCTGGACTGGTTCAATGTTTATTACAAGGGGGTGATATAATAATTGTTTTCTTCTTTCTGCACTCTTTTCATTCAATGTTTTCTTTTTGATGCATTTGTTTTATTTTGTCTCTTTTTAATGAATTCGATAAAATATTAGAAAGCTTTACATCTGCTAAGTTCATGGCATAAACCAACACAAACATGTTCCTGTTTTTAGTATTTTACATTGTTTTATAATGTAGTTGTTTATGTTTCATTTTTTAACACAGTTTTCTTGTGATTTTTAATTAATATGCTTTTTTATGATTGTTTACTGTTGGCTGCAAGTATCAAGCTGTGAAATCCTTCATTTTCTACAGCTGATAACTGATGGTCATTAATTATGATGAAGTTTAGCAACTTCTCTGTGAACATTTGAGCTCCGTGGCTTCAGCTGTGTGTTTTTTTCTTGTTCAATCCGGGGCGGGTGCTCTGATTTCAGCAGGCGCTCTCCGCCTGTCCCTCCTACGAGACGGTCAGACAGCGGGTCGGACTGGACGCAGCTGGCCGTGGTCGGTCTCCCTGTTTCGGTTCAGTGAGAGTGGCGTCCCGCTGAAGCCCCAGAGCCCGAATGTCCAACGTAAAACTAACTTGACCGTGGTTTAATGTGGCGCTATGGCTCTGCAGACATCGCACGTTGCTGTCTTGTGGTGTTTAGTGTAAAATACTTCCACACAGCGGACATGTTACAATGAAAAATTGGCTAGCTGTTAGCTAAAGTGCTACTCACTCAGTCCTCACGTTGTAGCTGGCTGCAAACTATGAAATGGATTTCCTGAATGTGAGGCGGGTCTTGTTACTCTGGGTTCATGAGACACACCTCCGGATCGGATTGGCCCCATCCCTACTACCATTGCATTGTGGGGAATGTAGTGTTGGTGCATGCAAAACACCAGCGGGCGGCTGTGGCCTGCGGCCTGTTTCTAATAGTAATTAAATATCATCCAGGGGGCCTTGGATAATTAATTTGCAGGCCTTGACTTTGACATATGTGAAGTAGACAGTTGGTGCATGCCCATTGCTGTCTCTCTTTATATCTCCAATACACATGTTTGATTACACATGTGCTGTGCATGTTGATGTGTTGTAGTTGTTTTGTTTTGTTTTTTGAATGTCCAAAGGACCAGACTTAGCTGTTTTAGATTTTTCTACCTGGATTATTGAGCATGCATCAGGGTATTACTGAGAGTAATGCATTATTTTATGATAAATATATGGACTTAAATGTGTTTTTACAGTAAATTCTAACGTGGTTGATTTTGTCCCCTCAGGAACATGAGAATAGTTAAATGACAGAGGTTATGAGAGGGTTTGAAAAACGTGACAATTTTTTAAAAATTAGAAGAATTTTTAGGCTTTGTCAGAAAAAAATCATGTTTACTGACTGCACCAAAATAAATGAATAAATAAAAGCTCCCTTAAAAACAAAACAAGGGTTAATATTTGAATTTTTAAGTATGAGAGCCGGCTCACTGTTAGAAAAGAAACAAGTCAGTATTATTATTATTTTTTATGGTTTCTTACTTGTTTACAGCTTAACAGCAACTACAATAACAATTAATAAAATGTCTTCATACTACCTGTGTGGCACTACTAAACAAAAAGTGTACATGAGCCGAGGCAGAAGCACCCACAGTTCAAGGCAAGTTTTTTTTTAAAATATATATAACAAATAATAACAAAGAAAGTGTTGGTGTTATTGCTGTGATTTTAAACATCCTCATAAATTATTACATATAAAAAGATAAACAACCAATTATGTGGTCCATGAGTAAAATATTGAAACAAACATGGAAAAGAAATGTTTCTTTATTAAAAAAAGAACTGTGGAAACAGATTTAGCATTTTTTAGAACAAGTAAGTTGCCGAGGCCGTGGTAGCTCAGTGGTTCGTGCCATGGTCTTTTAATCCTGAGGTTGTGGGTTCAAGCCCAGGTTGCGTCAGGAATGGCATCTGTCATAAAACAAATTGACACATCTTTCATGCAAGTTGTGGTGAGTTAACGTGCATGATCCAACTGTGGGCGGAGATTGTATGTTCTCTCTGTGCATGTGTGTGTTTTCGCTGGGTACTCCAGTTTCCTTCCACAGACCAAAAACATGCATGTTAGACTGATTGGTAACTCTAAATTGTCTCTATGTGTGAGAGAGAGAGTGAATGGTTGTTTGTCTCGTTTGTCTCTATGTGTCCCTCTGATGGACTGGAGACCTGTCCAGGATGTCTTCTGCCTCTCGCACAGCTGATGGCTGGACATGGGAACCAGTGACCCCAAAAAAGGAAGAAGTAATAATAATAATAATAATAATTAATTTAATTTATTTATAACGCACTTTTCATTAACAAAAATCTCAAAGTCCTACAAAGTGCAACAAAGATCAAATAAAAACAAGTGATAAAATCAAGTAAAATCAATGATAATATCAACCAAGATCAAAGATAAAATCATGTGGAGGCAGAATAGGCTTGCTTAAAAAGAAAAGTTTTTAAGCCATTTTTAAAGTCAACCAGTGACTGTGGAGCTCTCAGGTAGTCAGGGAGGGAGTTCCATAGGTGGGGGGCAGCCACACAGAATGCCCGGTCTCCCATGGTCCTTAATTTGGTTCGTGGAATGTGAAGTAGATTACTGTTCTGTGATCGTAGAGACCGGGTGGATGAATATGGTGCAAGAATGTCCTTTAGATAGTCAGGTGAAGTTCCGTGTAAGCATTGGTGTGTAATGAGAGCAGTTTTGTACTGAATTCTGTAGGTGACAGGAAGCCAATGGAGGTTATGGAGAATGGGTGTAATATGTTCAAATTTACGAGCTCTCAATAAAATCCTTGCTGCACTGTTTTGAATATATTGAAGTTTCTGAAGATTTTTGCCAGGGATTCCAATAAACAGGGAGTTGCAGTACCATATTTGTCGGTGTATAATACGCACCTGTGTATAATACGCTTTGACCAATTATTGCCAAAAGCCAGAAAAAAAACGTACATTATACGCTTCGGTGTTTAATACGTGCTGCCGTGACAGTCTTTTTTTATGACCACTAGATGGTGCCAAACCCTCCCCGACGGCGACGTAACGCGTCACCGCTGACGTTACGCGTCACCGCTGAGACAACCCGGAAATGCGGTCCATTGTGCAGCGCGAGCTGAATTTCATTAAAATTTAACTACAGAAACGCCTAAAAATATATTTGTTAGCTGAATATATATGTTAACGTGTCTCTGTTTAATTTTTGTTAATAAATGATTACAAATCAGCTGAATTTAAAATGTAAACAACACGATGTGCGCACACACACAACAGGCCCACAGGCCCGGTTTGGAGCGAGAGCTGAATTTAATTAAAATTAAACTACCGTACAGAAACACTTAAAAATATATATTTGTTAGCTGAATATATATGTTAACGTGTCTCGGTTTAAGTTTTGTTAATAAATGCACTTTGACGGTTACACCAACATAAATATTAGCGGCTTTAAAATTAATACACGCTCACCCCGCCCATAAAAATGACAGAAACAGATACCGTTTACAGTTTTTATTCAAACAAATTATTTACACTACCGGTACCTATTCAAATCAAGAAAGGCGTTCAATACAGGATCAACTGGACTTTATTTGTTGCAGAAAACGTTTCGACTTCTGTCCAGAAGTCTTTTTCAATTCTGAATGAATGGAAGCTGTGAGAACGAGAAGTTTTATACAAGCCACGCACCAACATATGAAATTGGAAACTGAAATAACACCACAAAATACCTAACATGCCCATTCTATTTAAATTGACAAAACAACACATCACACCTGGGGGTTTGTAACACATACATGTAAATTGAAAGATCACACCTTAACAGTAGGAGGTTCCCTTGAGGTCTCTGGTAGAAGACACAAAACTGTATGTAAATTGACAAAAAACACCTCCCAAACAACAACAGAGGCTACTCAGAGAAACTTTGTTAGTCTAATTTACAGACAAGACATCCCTGCTCCCATCCAGTGTAAAACGTTTCGGAATCAAATCCAAAACTGAGTTATAAGTCTTAGAAAGTTGAAATCTCAGACCTCCTCCTCTGTTAAGAGAAGGTTTTTCTCTCTTAACATACAAAGCTTCCTTCACCCCCCTCTCAAACCATCTGTGCTCTCGGTCCAAAATTTGAACATTCTGGTCCTCAAATGAGTGACCCTTGTCCGTGAGGTGGAGGTGAACAGCTGAGTTTTGTCCAGAGGAGGTAGCTCTCCTATGTTGAGACATTCTTTTGTGGATAGGTTGCTTCGTTTCTCCGATGTAACGGTCTGAGCAGACTTCGCTGCACTGGACTGCATAAACCACACCACTCTGTTTGTGTGTGGGGGTTTGGTCTTTAGGGTGGACCAACCTCTGTCTGAGAGTCCTGCTAGGTTTGAAATGTACTGGGATGTTGTGTTTGTTGAAAATCCTTCTGAAATTCTCTGAGACTCCAGCAACATAAGGAATGACAATGTTTTTCCGTCTGTTAGACTTTTTCTGTTCATTATTGTGTTTAACAGATTTCCTTGCTGACTTGACAAAAGCCCAGTTGGGATATCCACATGTTTGCAGAGATTTTTTGATGTGTTTCTGTTCCTTTTCCTTCCCTTCTGTCTTTGTGGGGATGTGTTCTGCCCGATGCTGTAAAGTTCTGATGACAGAAAGTTTGTGCTCCAGTGGATGGTGAGAGTCGAACAGGAGATATTGGTCTGTGTGGGTTGGTTTTCTGTAAACTTCAATGTTGAGACTGTCATCTCCCTCCATATGCACCAAACAGTCCAAAAAAGGCAGCTTATTGTCGTTAGCATCCTCTCTGGTGAACTTGATGTTGTTATCAACAGAGTTAATGTGTCTGGTGAACGCTTCCACCTCCCTGGCTTGGATTTTGACACAGGTATCATCCACGTATCTGAACCAATGGCTTGGAGTTGTCCCCTCATAGGAGTTTAGGGCTCTCTGTTCCACTTCCTCCATGTAAAGATTAGCAACAATGGGTGACACTGGAGATCCCATGGCACAGCCGTGCTTCTGTCTGTAAAAACTGTCATTGAACTTGAAATAAGTGGTGGAGAGGCAGAGATCCAGCAGGGTGCAGATGTGGTCTGGGGTTAAGTTGGTCCTTTTGTCCAAATCCTTGTCCTGCAACAAATAAAGTCCAGTTGATCCTGTATTGAACGCCTTTTTTGATTTTATCATGTCCTGGATGACTGAAAATCTTCACCAGCATACCTATTCAAATCCTTCAAACTCTTCGTCTTCCGTGTCGCTGGCAAAAAGATCCAAGTACACCTCACTGCAGGCCTGCAGCACGAGGCAGGTCACCGTTACAAGGTCCCTGTTCCTTCTTCTTCCTCTTCCTCCTCGCTCTCTGAGTCCTCTGCTGCTGCCCATAGCGGCCGAAACTGGTACTGCACCATTTTTGGCCAAAATGAAAACCGGCGAAACAGAGCTAAAAATGGGTCTAAAAATATGGGAAAAAATCCATAAATAATACGCTTCGGTGTTTAATACGCAGGACATTCAAATGAGCAAAAAAACTGCATATTCTACACCGGTGAATACGGTAGTCGAGCCTGGAGGAGGCAAAGGCATGGACGAGCTTCTCAACATCAGAAAAAGTTAGAGATGGGCGAAATTTGGAGATGTTTCGAAGATGGAAGAAGCAGGTTTTAAACAGATGCTTAATGTGATTTTCAAATGTAAGAAGAAGAAGAAGTGGGTAAAAGATAATGAATGGATTGATAGATTGATGGATGGATGGATTGATGGATGGCACATTTGTAATCTTTTCTCTCCTCCCACAGCGAGTGATCATACGAACCCGAAGGCCAACATGGAGCAGGTGGAGGCAGCCCGTCTCATCAGCTGTTTGTTCTGAAGGTTTAAGAGCTGTTTGGAAAATCAAACATCAAAACAAACATTATTTAAAGAAATGCATGTTGCTCGCTTCTTTGGGAGCTTGACTATTACAAAGTAAACAAAGATGTATTTAGATTTGTTAGCTCCTATAAATATGTTGGGAATGACACCATCATGAACATATCTGTAAATGTGACTAAGCAGCTTTAGAAACCCTGGACCAGAAACAGACCAGTGTTCCCACAGGCTGGTCCCAGTACGTTTTAAGTCTAATCTATCACAACCATATATACAGGGAGTCCACGACTTACGAACGAGTTCCGGACCTACGGGCCGTTCGTAACCCGATTTTGCCGTAAGTCGGAGTCCACCCGAGCAGCCACTGACTACACGTATATGCATGTTACTGTACAGTTACCAAGCACTTTGCCTATCCTAACACAGTGTAGTACATAAAAAAACATATACAGTACAGTACATTTTGATAAATAAAAAATATTAATTTCTTACTTTGAGCTACTCAAGCCTGTCTCCGTCTTTTAGCATGTTAGCTCTTGCACGTCCAGCTCCGCACCTTCGTGCTGCTCCACGCAGTCCAAACAGTTTACAAGAAGGACTGTTAGCGTGTTAACTCCACACATTTGGAGCCAGAAAATAGTTTAATAACTTACTGAAAGCCGTTTCTCCTAGGTGTCCGTCCATCCAAAACAAGCTGCGCCCAACAGTGAGGTGCTATTAGCTTCACTCGTTAGCCTGTTAGCCCATCCAAAAAGGCTGTTGGCGCTGTTTCTCCGAGTTTTAGCATGTTAGCTTCTCTTGTTAGCTCGGTGTCCCCCGACATCTTAGGCTGCCAAGCGGACAATTCAGGGCTGCCAACACTCACGCAATGACCGTGAGACACACGCATTCGAGGGGTTTCACACGCTCTCACGCCGCATTCACATTTCTCATGCTGAGAACTGACAAACGTAAAAATCTCAACTCCGTTCCACTTCCGTATTGGGAAAATACGTGAATCCGCTCCACGTTTTCACCACAACCCTTGGTGTTCTGTACGAGAACATCCACGTTGTTATCCAGTCCGTATTTAATAACAAAATCAGCACTTTTTGTATTATAGCCATGGTTTATGTGTCAGTGGGAGTGGTGGTGCAGAGGTTAGAGAAGGTGGGCCAGTGATCGGAAGGTTGCCGGGTCAACTCCCCGTACCAACAACACCAAAATGTGGGTGGGAAAGGTGAAGCGCCCACACCTGCCTCCACCCTCATTTGCCCCACTCTGGGCCCTTAAGCAAGGCCCTTAACCCCAACTGTCTCCTGGGTCCGGGTAAGGGTTGCCCCTCTGGTGGGATGCTACCTGGACCTGGGAGTATAGAGTATGGGGAGCATGAGTGGGTGTAGAAAGTCCATTTGTGTGTGTTTATGTTGGATGAGTGGGTGTGAATGCCTGTGTGTGAGCATGAGGGTGGGAGTGTGTGATTGTGTCTGTGTTGTTGTTTTGTTTTGTTTTTTGAATGTCCAGAGGACCAGACTTAGCTTTTTTAGATTTTTCTACCTGGATTATTGAGCCTGCATCAGGGTATTGTGTCTGTGTGTTTCTGTTTATGGGTCAGGTTGGGTTTTGGGCGGTCCTCTCTCCTGTATAATCTTGGGCCCCCCATTTAATGTGGGGCCTTCTTCCCCCATCACACTCCCCTCTGGTGGCTGGTTCCCCTGCCCACCAGTACATTGGTGGCTCTCAGTGTCTGGCGCCGGGTGCTTTGGTGTGTGCCGGCCCGCCCTGGTGGCCGCCTGCCGGGGCCTGGGTGCCCAGGCTCTGTCGGTCCTCTGCTGGGGGTGGTATGACCTCTGCACTCAGGTCTCTGTGTCCATGGCTGGATCTGTTCTGGCATAGCAGGTTGCCAGCGGGGCCTGTGGGCTCGTCGCTGCAGCCTCCTGGGATTTCTGCATTGTGGTTGCTGGGGATCACCTGGGGCCAGTTGCCAGTTGTTTGTTCACACACAGTTAGAACAGCTCACCTGTTCCTTCATACTGACGGGAACAATCCCCAAATCACTCCTGACTCTGATCCTGACACTAAACCACATTTTAAAAATTGTCATAACTCAACACAAATCTCCCCTTTTTACAAATACAGTACAGATGATCAATTCAGGCCAGTTTCATTAAAGGGTTGAATCATCTAACATCTCAGGGCACTTTTCATATAGAGCAGGTCTTCACCAGACTCATATAATATTATTTAAATGATATAACAGTAGGTTATGTTACAATGCCACACACCACAAAATTCATTGACTTGATAATTAACTTGAATGGTGTTTTGCAGCAAAGTTTAACATCATGTCTTACCTGTTTGATCTCTCATTTACAAACTGCAGCTGTTTGAGTGAAAAATATGTCAATGTTTGTACATTTAGCTGTGTATGTTTCCAGAACCTTTCTCTTTTTAATTCTTATCTTCTCTGCACCACCATTGCTTTTTCTCCCTTCAATCTGACCACTGACCGCACTTACGTGTCACCTCCGGGAACGTAACAAAAACAAAACTAAAAGTGGAGGTGGGGCGGCCCCCGCAGCTGCTGCATTGATAAACTGATGATGTGAATAAATGAAGGGTGGGGCGGCCCAGGAGCAGAGCGGTAGTGGTGTTCTGTGTTATATGATGTTAAAAACAAAAGTTGTAAAATATTTAAAAAAATTTAAAAAACGAGGAGCGGCGTCTCCTCTTCTTCTTCTTTTCTCTTTTTCCTAAACTGCGCAATGTTATGCTGCCCCCTGCTGGAGGCCGCCCTGTGCGGCTGCACAGTTCGCACATAAGAGGAACCGCCACTGCCCGGGGCTTCCCTCTGTTTCTCTCTGGGCGGGAGTGTGTGGCTGTTCCTGTTGAGGGACTCCCGGGGCTCCAGGCTTGGGGCCATTGGGTGTCTGTGACTCCGGTCTTCCCTGTGTTGTCATCATGTCCTGTGGGGTGGGTCTGTGGGTCCCCACATCTTATGGATTCTTATTTATCATCTTATGGTGACAAGCATGCTCACACAGGTGTTTAGATTCAAGTGTTTATCAGATACACACTCGGGTTGTGGTGGCCACTAAATACATCTTGTATTACCATGTACAGTATAAAATACGTTCTAATGATGTTATTTATATCATTATACAGTATATACATATGCTGTTTGTTGTTGTGGTTTCTCGGTTTTGTCTTTTTTCTTTCCGCAGGTCTAGAGACAGACTTCATTAATGTTGATTTGTGTTCTCTTTATACCTCTCTCTCTACTCCTATTTCCTTATTTCCCTTTTAACCCTTCTCCCACATTACATCTGAAACAAACCCCAAGCAATTCTAATAAATCTTTAAAAAAGTTAAGTCTGGTCATCTGGACATTAAAAAAAACAAAACAAAATTAAAAAATTAAAAAGTAGAAACATTTTTGTCTTTCATCCGAAAGACTTCTTCAGTGTGAGGTGCTGTTTGATCTTAATTATCATTGTCTTACTCGTTCTTTTTCCTCTTTTTTTTGCATTTAGCAGCAGATTCACTCTTATAATCTCTCAGGTTCTCTGCTGGCCTGATGCCACCTTCTTTTGTTACCTGCACAGTCCACAGCCAACTTACTCATGTGAGTTCAGCTATTAGGTGGTTTTCAGCAGATTCAGCCATGTGTTTTGTTTACATTGAGTGTGGACCCACAACCTATTGGATAAACACTTTCAAACTGCACCATTTGATATAAGTCACAAAAGCTTTTATAAGTTTGATTGTAAAGTTTGCAATGAATATCCTTAAACAGCTAGTTCTGACTGAGACAGACACACTTATATCACTCAGTAAACTCTGATTTTTATTGAATAATTTAACTGTGTAACTGTCTACGAGCGTAAATTACAGAATGTAAAAACAATAGCCAATTTCAAGAAGAGAGCTGCAAAATGTGTCAAACAGTTGGGTTTATTTAGCCTATTGTTATTTAATGACTGAACATAAAAGCGCAAATATCTCACTTTGTATTTATTAGTCACTAAACAAATATTTATGTTTTGCATATTTTACATTTTATTTATTACATTTATTTACATTTGTTTGTGCCTTTTTAAACAGATAAAATGTTCAAATTATTTTTAACCACCTGATTTTTTATCATCGATAACTGAAAACAAAACACTGATTGTGTTTTTTTTCACGTCTGTGAGAGTGTGTTTAGGTGTGTTTTTCAGTTTGCAAAATATATTTTAAACAACTTCAATGATTTTATTGAAAATCTCAAGAACCTAAGCACTGAATGTACACCTACAGCTGATTAAAGCTTGGAGCCAATCCAGTTCAAGATGTCTGTCACAGCCAGCTGATTTCAGAAAACATAAAAATAAATATTAATCAGTGTTTTAGTCATTTTGCTACACTTTGGTGTGGTAGTAGTTGGGAGTAATTAAAATCACATAACAGTCCAAATGCTACACATTGTGCAACATCTTTGCTCAAAATATTTGTTGGCAAAATTAGTCATAAACCGCTTGATGTATTTTAATGAATTCCTCAGGAAGTAATCACTGGATTACTCTAGAGTTGATTAACTTTTAGAAATCACCCCAATTCAAAATGGCTGCAACGGCTAATCAACATCAGCCATCAGAGAAATGGATTTAACTTCAGACTAAATCACCACAGAGCTCAAATTAGATGGGGTAGTAGCTGAGAGTGATGCTCAACATATAGTCTGATCACTAAAAAATCTGGTGAAATCTCACAATGTGTGAGACACACTCATATTGTCTCATATTGTGAGATGATATGAGAAAGAAATGTGAGAAACTGTGTTTGTTTCTTCTTATCATGAAATGATCTTAGTTTAAAGTTCCTCTGACATACATTTCAGTCAGTCAGTCAGTCAGTCAGTCAGAGTCAGAGTACTTTTATTAACATTGCACAAGTTTTCACCAGTAAAGCGTGAATATGTACGCACAGTCATCCGGAAGGGGGCGAGTGTGTGAAGCTGCTGCTATCAGACCACATGAGACATCATATCACATTATGTTCTTCAGCGCGGCCTCTCCCATCTGTATCGGGATGAAGGTCAAAGGTGTGAAAACAAGGAAAGAACCATGAGGGTCACAGCGTTGGTATTAAAAAAAGATGTATCACATTTTGTCTTTCAAGACACCATATGAGACAGAAAAAACTATACCAGAAGCACATTTAAGACAATCACATGTTGCATTTTGAGACTGAGGCAGTGAGACTTCTGTCCATGAGACATTCCAGATAGCAAACAGTTCTGAGGTGAAACCAGCCGGCCTCCGATAACGCTCATAGAAAAGTTCTCCGGGGGGGGGGGGGGTGTAGCGATAGTGCAGCTGTTGCCTCAGAAAACACGTCTCAGGAGAAATTTGACATCCAGCCTTTTTCCAAGGCTGTTTAGGGTAAAGTCAGATAAGGATTACAAATATTTTTCACTTCAGGCAGACAGTATAATTCCTTCAGCCTTGAGTCTTGCTGGGCAACTCTGATATGGTCCAATTCTGGACTTTTTCCTCTGATCCAGCTGTGGCCCTTAGATGTTGACCACCAGCGTCCAGAGTCCCAATCCGAGCGGATGATCTGCGATCCTCAGAGATCGTGTTCACCTTCCGGATTAGCTCGTAAACAGCTGATTTCCGAGGTCACGGCGCAGATCAGATCGGGTGCTCCAACATTAGGTCCTGCTGAAACTCTCCCTCATTTGCCGATAGGCCAGTGCTCCACAAAACGCCCCAAAAAAAAGCAAAGCGCTGCCATCGTAATCCAATTTAATCCAGATTCTTCACATTCCCTCAGAGCACACAGAGAGATTTGTATAATAAATATGAATGCATTCTGTAAAGATAACATTAATAACATATTGTAAAAAGAATTCACGCAGCTGAGATGAACAGTTGTTCAGGTATGTTCATGCATACTGACAGGAAGTGATGCTGACCGGAAGTGATGCTGACAGGAAGTGATGTCAAAGTGGAGCTCCTGTCTGTGAAAAGAGAAATGGCTGACAACACAGAAAGCACAGAAAAATCCGATGTTTATTTTGATTGAAGATTATTTTGAGTCACTAGCAGAGACGAACAGTCAGAGAACAAATATTATTTTGGTAAACATCAAACAGGAAGTTCCCCTTTGAAGTGACTTCCTGTTTCACTTTGGCTTCAGTTATGTAAGAAAATTGTTAAAATTAGGTGTAAAGTGCCAAATTTCTTAAAGGGTGGCTGACATGATTTTTGAACTTTGCATGAATTGCAAATTGGCCCAACGTATACATGTATATCTTTTATCATTCAACTATGTTCGTTGTTGCAAACAAAATGATAATTTAATGAAAATTCGTTTAAAAGGTGAGTTTAAAATTTGCGCTGCGTTTCTTCACGGGACATCCAGGTACTTCCGCTTGCTAATTTTGTGACGTCATGACAGGAATGTCTCCTAGAACGCCCCTTTTACATAACAATAGCGCACAATGTAGAAACCGATGAATTTATCAATCTAAGTTTAGATTTGAGCGATTTGTCTTCAGTCTGGGAAGCAGAAGTTTGTTCAGGGGTTGAACAAG
>JBBPBX010067810.1:0-19310 GCA_038048925.1 Garcialebias charrua | reverse complement strand
GCCCCCTGTCAGAACTGCGAGACGCCGACGATGCGGCTCGCAGCGTGTGATTGGTTCAAAGTTTGTGGGCGTTTTTTGTTTGCGCCTTTCAGCGCAAGCTGAATTTCATTAAAATATAACTACAGAAACGCCAAAAAATATGTGTTAGCTGAAATATATATATATATATTAGTGCTTCTGAGTTACATTTTTTTAACAACTGATTACAAATCAGCTTATTTCAGAACGTAAATAAAGGACTAAATAAAGGTTGAATGAATGAATGAGTAAATAACACGAAGCGCGCACCCATCAGAGCATTTCCGCCTTTCAGCGCGAGCTGAATTTCATTCAGGGGAGGGCTGTGCAGTGCGAAAACGGCTTTCCAGAAGCCGGTTTTTGTTTTTGCTTTGACATGGATAGTTTTGAAGAGAAACTCTCCGAGGCGGTCCGGTGGGAGTGCGCGTGATGTATGCAGTGGGAGGGAAGAGGGAGGGATCACTATAATGTATCCCCCAGTCTTTTCAAAGTATAAACACTCAAATACGGTCGGTGACACAAACACAATTACGTCATCGCTGGGCACTCAACGGGGGGTAAAAGACGTGCGACAAGAAGTATGAACCAGGCATAAGCAGAAGCCCATATTGTCCAAAAATAACCTGGAGACAGTAATTCATGCATTTATTACATCTAGGCTTGATTACTGCAATTCACTCCTGTTTGGTATCAGTCAGACCACCATTGCACGATTACAACTGGTCCAGAACGCAGCAGCCCGATTTTTAACCAGTACCGCAAAAGAGAGCACACCTTACCCAGCTCCGCCCACAGGGCCGCGTGTCATTGGCTAATGCCCACTTCACGTCACAGCGCAGCTACCAGGGGCGTGACCGTCTCACAAACAAAAGCTACAGTAGTAATAAACACATGAGAATTTACCCTGATGCATGCTAAATAATCCAGGTAGACAGATCTAAAAAAGCTAAGTCTGGTCCTCTGGACCAGAGGAATGTCCAGAGGACCAGACTTAGCTTTTTTAGACATGCTAATTTACATTGTGAGCTAGCATACGGGCAGAAAAGTTTTGCGTCTGGTCTGGAAAAATGGTCCTCCACTGTCAGTGGGGTATCTGTACAGGAGATGTCAGGTACCCTGACCGTATTTGTGGAAGTAAAATTCACAGTTTTCCTAAATGTGAAACTGAATGCCTTGCTTGGATCAAAGCTTGTGCACGACCGCATTTACCGATACCGATACAACTTCTACACCTTGAAGCCTGTCTGTTACAGTCTTACGTTAGCTGAAGAGATCAATATGCAATGTGTACCGTATCTAACATACATTATAGAGTTCATTTTACCTGAAAGGCTTTTTACTAAACTGTAATCGTGTTAGCCACGCTAGCACCGAGTACAGTGTCAGACCTAGGCACACTCAAACATTTGCCAACAACAGAAATCACTGATTTCAAAAGTAACCTACAAAACCATGAATGCCCGACTTACCCAGCCTTGCAAGAATCAGTGATCTTGTCCACAGCTGTATTAATGCTGAGGGTGTGAGGATCTGCTGTTTTCCTCATCGACCGATAGCATGTCGCTGTGACGCGCACGCTGTTGGAGGCATCGCGTGGCTCAAACAACTTGATGTCGTCCAAAAAAGTTGACATGAACTTGTTGGTTCCCCTGTCCATTGTCGTGGCTGATATTTTGTTGAAATCCGGCAGAAATGATACACTAATCGACTCAGAACTACTCTGCAGAGGATCAGTCGACGCCATGTTTCCATTGAAACCAAGCTCCCGGGAGGCTTTGTTTGTGAGACGTGCAGCCATATGGGAGTTTAGGGGGCGTTTCTGGGCGGAGCTTGGTAAGGTCCATTACACCAGTATTGGCCTCCCTGCACTGCTACTGGTTCATCTTCGAATCCAGTTCAAAATTCTCATGTATGTCTACAAATCTCTGAACAGTCTCGCCCCCACCTATCTCTCTGATTTGATACAGCCATATGTCCCACCACATGCTCTGAGGTCAGCGGACCAGTTACTTCTCACAGTTCCAGGAACTCGTCTTAAGCGCAGAGGTGACAGGGCGTTCTCTGTAGCAGGACCAAGACTTTGGAATGAGTTACCTCTGCTCGTCAGACAGGCCCCCTCCCTCTCAGTTTTCAAATCCTGTTTAAAGACCCATTACTATTCCGTTGCTTTCAACACCAGATGATCTGTTTTTGCTCATTTTATTTATTATCTGCAATGTTTTTATGTCTATTTTTTTGTACTTTATTGTGTGTGTTGCCTGTTGTTTGTTTGTTTGTTCAGCACTTTGGTTGGCCTTGTCACTGTTTTAAGTGCTCTATAAATAAAATGGTATGGTATACAGTAGTTAGGGTTGGCTTTTTATGTTGCTGTAGACAGACTACTGGAGGACAAACTGACCTCATTTCTTAAAATGCATTATTAAAATTTAATATTTTTCATTTGATACAATTTATATCTTAATGTTATTCTTGACCTGCCATTGTGTATCTGTTCCTCCTTCCTGTTTCTCTCAAACCCAGCCAGTCGAAGTAGATGACTGCTTGTCCTGAACCTGGTTCTGAGCTAGAGGTTTCTTCCTCATGAGAGTTTTTCCTTTCCACTGTCACCTTCATGCTTGCTCAATATGAGCGTCCGTGATGAATTAAACCCAAAGCAGTCAGCTCCTCTGATAATTAATGTTATTTACTTACTTTTTATATATATGAATGTTTCTGTTTAGTGCCCTGAGATGACTTCTGTTGCGACTTGGCGCTTTATAAATAAACTGAACTGAACTGAAATATATCAAATGGTGCCGTTTGAGTTCACGCCAGTTGTTTTCCAGATTTATCAATATGCAGATATGCGCTCAATGTAAACAAAAACTCCTGGGAATCTGCTGAAAAATCACGTGGAAGCTTGAGGGAGTGCTGCTGGTGCAGTCTAAAACAATAAATGGTGGAATCGTAGCTCCAGCGGCGAGTCTCCAAGATATTCAGGTGGAAATATGGAAAGTCTGCTGTTTAATGCGAAAGAAAAGAGAAGTGTGATAAAACGTCTGCTAAGAATAAATATGAGGATTACAAAACGATGGTGGGGCGCCATAAAGGCTGAGTTCAGCATTCAGATACTGATTGGTTCAGATAGTAAACTTAATTGTTTTTTGCTTACTTTACTCAACAAATTAAAATAAATAAATGAATAAATACAAACCAGTACTTTTAAGTGGTCAAACTTCCCCATCCCAAACCATTCTTCCATGGATGTTGCCATTCTGGACCTTTTTAAGTTACTTTTGTTGTTTCTGTACAAGTAAACCAACCCATGTGTTGGGCACTGTTCTCAAAATTAACTTACAGTTTTTACATTTAAAGATACATTAGAATGGGGAAATATGCATATTTTGTTTCTTTAGCAGAATTAATAATTGCTTCTACAGTAAATCTAATCAATAAATACTAACATTTTGTCCAAATAGGCATATTTGTTGAACACGTGTCCTTTGGCGCTTTTGATTCCCCCTCTTAAAATCTGGTCAACACACTTTCTGTGCTTCCATGCGTGTCAGCTCTGCTCATCTTTCTCATCACTTCAATACAAGTCCCCCATTCCCAATGTGGGAATCCACGAGGCAGGACTTCCTGTCCCGAAGGAGCCAGATGTGCTAAAAATATTCAACGTTTCTGGCAGAAATCGACACAGGACCACAGAGAAGAGCCGCTTGTGTCGCGTTACGTGTGGTTATTTTAAGTGATGCTGAAATAATCGGCAGACTGAGCCCACTCTGTGTTCTGTTAGCAGGTGATATGATCAAATCATTCTGCCGAAGTGTCCAGAGGAGGATCAAAAACAGGATTTACTCTGAGAATGTCCGTGGATGAAAAGCTGAGTTGATCATATTCTTCTTTACTGCACGAGATTCTGAAAAGCAACAAAAGAAAGTTGGATTAAAAAAATAAAGTATATTTTTTCCATATTATTTGGGATTGTGCAGATGAGTGCAATGAGGCGCAGGTTAAGTAGTTCAAAGGTATGAGCTGTGCTTCACCTGGCACATGCACATACACGGGGTTATATAATGTAACAAAAGAGGAATAATATAGAGGGAACAACTCTGCATTATTCTAGCAAAATCCATCTTTTTAAATAGTTATATAACACTAATAAATGTTGAAACATATTTCCCAGCTTCTTCTTTTTCAAATAAAACATTGATTTAACAACACAATTACACAACTTGAGAGTCAGACTCCGGTGCACACATCTTGTCTGTTCGTTTAATGTGCAAAACCCCTGACATAAGCAGCTTCTCACGTTACCTCGTGCGCTCCGTAGCCGTTTGCATGCCGCATCCTGACTGAGTCAAAGCAGCGCATCGTAGCAGGAAACCATCGGCTGCCTCTGGTTTCCAGCCTCCAGCGGTCTCATGTTGGAGAGTCCTGTTTCTGATTTATCTTTGTTGTGACTTGCTTTATTAGTCCTGATTGGCTGCAGACTAAAGATTTGCTAAAACTTGAGTTTTGAACTGATCCAACACTTGGCAGTCAAGCTGGATGGTTAAGCCAGAAAAAACGTGGTTGACTTTCTTTCCTCAGATTTCATCTTGGTTGGGTGTTGGATTAAAAAGTTAATTATTGATCTGCCTGACTGTTGTTCTGAGAAAAAAAACACTAATATACTTTAAAGTGTATTACAGGTTAAAGATAATGCATGAACAAATGCAATCAGTGTCAGGATGTGAAGGATTATCATGTCCACAACATGTTGAGCTGAGCTAAGAGACGGGTAGTTATTTTTATTTTACTGGTATCCATGTCTTTTTCTTTTAGCTGTTCCTTTTTCAGGGTCGCCACAGCATGTCTTTCTCCTCCATCTCATTTTGTCCTCTGCATCCTCTGTCCTCACTCTAACTACCTCTATGTCCTCTCTAACTGCTTCCTCTTTGGCCTTTCTTGATATCCTCAAAACTAACTAAAGTAATTCTGTGAAACTATGTTTTTTTCTAAAACAAATGCTGAATAAATCAATCTGAATGTGGCTTGAGACATGAATCTCATTTGCAAAGCAAAAAGAAACCTTACCTTAAATTGTTTCTCAAATATGTTGATGAATTGTAGACTTTTATGTATTTTTTCCAAGTAAAACATTTTGAATTTATCATCCTTTCATAAAACCTTACCAATGTTAAAACCAGTAACTGCATCCAAAACCAAATCAGCACAGTTTTTATATCAAGTACAGTATGTTTGGTTGTTTTGTTTGTGAGCCTGTTCCATGTGTATGTATGATTTGCTGCTGGTTTTCTACGGTTTTAACCACCCTTCCAATATTTTACACTCACCCCCGTATTTCCAAAATAGCTGTGACTCATCGAGGCATTGACAGTATCTTTTGGTGCATCCTGTGGTGACACTTTGTAGCAGATTATGCAGGATGAACCCTCAATGGATCGTCCCACAGTTTTCATGCTATTTCAGCTAATGTATAAAAACGTTCGGCTTTCAGGACAATCCTAGTATGACTTTTGGTATTGGTGCAACTTTAGCTTTTTTTAATATTTAGCATTTTCTGCCATTTTTTTTCTCCTAGAAAATGAATTGAGCTCATTTTACATCCTTCAAGTCTTCAGATCTGTTTACAACCTTCTACTGCTCCTTTCACATTTTGTTCTGGTTCAGCTTCTTTCAGTTTCCTTGTGCAAATTTAAACTTTTTTCAGGTACTTTCAGCTAAGTTCAGATGTTTTTTCAGCCGTTTTGTGCTCATTTCAGCTTCTTTCTGCTAAATCAAAAAAGGCGTTCAATACAGAACAACTGGACTTTATTTGTAACAGAAGACGTTGCGTCTTCTGTTACAAATAAAGTCCAGTTGTTCTGTATTGAACGCCTTTTTTGATTTATCATGTCCTGGACGACTGAGAATCTTCACCAGCATATTCTTTCTGCTAACTACAGTACATTTTTGTACTTCTTCAAACTTCTTTCTGCTAATTTCAGCTTGTTACGCTTCTTTCAGCTTCTTTCTGCAAGTTTCAGCTTTTTCTACCATTTCAGCTATGTATGTGTACGTGTCGTTGATGGGATTGTCTTGTATTGTATTTCTTTTGTAAAAAAAAAATGAACAAATTTAATTTAGTAAACATAAACTATATAGCTGCTTTTATGCTAATTTAGGCATTTTCATCTAATTCCACATTTTTTGCACTCATTTAAACTTTTTTCAGCAGTGCCGTCTCCACTTCCTTCTCGTAATTTCAGCTTCTTCCTGCTTTTTTAGCTACCTTTTGGCTGTTTTGCTAATTACATTTTTTTTCCAGATAACTTATGCTTTATTGTGCTCATTTTTGCTTTTTTCAGCCTAAATGGGCACAATTGTGCTCTCTTTTTTCCACTTCTGCTAATTTAAGCTTGTTCTACCCTTTCAGCTAACTAGCATTTTTTTAAGCTAATTTCAGCTGTTTTCAGATAAATTCAAAATTTTTGTGGTAATTTCCATTACTTTCAGCCTAATTAATGTATTTCTGCTAATTTCAATTTATGCTCCTTTCAGCTTATTTATACTATTTCAGTTTCTATTTAGCTGTTTTGTGCTAAATTGAGCTTTTTCAGCTCCCCACTTTTTTTAGCTTATTTAATCTCCTTCCACTTCCTTCTGGTTTAAGCTTCTTTCTGCCTTTTCAGCTACTTTTCATGTATTTTTTTCTTCTAATTTCAGCTTTTTTAGCTAATTTCCTAATTCTGTGCACAATTCTGCTCATTTAAACCAAATTCATATGTGTTCTTTCTGCTTTCTTCTGCAAAGTTAAGTTTGTCCTTCCATTTCAGCTACATTTAAGCATGTTTTAGCTAAGTTCAGCAGTTTTTTTTAGCAAGTTCTCCAGCAATAAGCATTCACACTGCATTTTCACAGGAAATGTGATTTCTCTAGTTAGATTGCAATGTAAGGAGATTAACAGACAAGTCGACCCCGTGATTGTTCTTTGTCATATTCATGAATGTAGAGGAAGCTGTTGTGATGGACTGAGTTGTTTGCATTCTGCAAATGCATTTTAGGGGTGAGTCGAAGCAATGTGTGAGTGCACATTAATGGCAGAACCAAATGTTTACTGCATCATTGCGACTGTATCTGGGTAATTCATTCCACCTCCAGGCAGTTCAGAATTTTGAGTTGATTTTTGCAAATGTATTCCTGTACAAAATTCAAGTTCGAAACTCAGTTCACAGATTCATATATACTGTACTTTTTTATGTACAGTATGTAGTTGACCATTTAAAGGTTTTTGTTAATTTCTCCTGTTTTATCTCTGATGGACCAGCAGCAGGTAGTCTTTTGTGATTGACGAAGCAGACTGTGCAAATGAACAAATACGTCTTCCCAAGCTTTAATCAGAACCTTTTTTTATTTTCTTCTACATTTCTTATGGCAGGTTAGACTGTATAGTTTTCGTCGTACCACTAGAAGACGACACCAGTTTGAAATTTTCATACATGATGATATGTGCAAATAAAATTCAAATGATTTGGCCACTACTTTTCAAGTCATTCTTGTGAAGTAAAGCTTAAAAACAAATCCCGACATGCAAACAAATTTATTAACGCAATAACATTGTGTGTAAATTGGCTGTTTTAGGTTGTAAAGCACTCACTGTGAAAGCTATTTCAGACTGTGATTCCCATCTTGCAGAAGAGTTCAGCATATTTTCCCAGAAGATTATCTCATTTCTGCAAACATCGTCCAAATGTGCAATAAAGATGCCGCAAAACCGTTCCTTCTGGCTTTGGATGCACTTTTGTGTTTGCCATTGTCATTCTTCATCTGTAATTACATTATAGACAGAAGATCAAAGGATAACTGTGTGGTGAAAATATTTCTAACTCATTACAGTGAAATGTTTAAAGATCTCTCAGTTTCACATAGTACATTTAAAGTTTGGGATGTTCTTTGATATAGGATTCTAACCGCTCAACTGTCCTGGCTCATCTTCACTGTATTTTTGGCAGAATGGAAGCAGTTGTTCTTCTGTATATATTTTCTTTGTTGGTGATATCTTTCAAAATGTGTAAGCTGTCTATGCCATTGGCACTAATGCACCCCCATACCATCAGAGAGGCAGGCTTTTGAATTGTGTGCTGATAACAGGCTGGTAAAGCTGGAAAAGTTTTCCACTTTCTTAGGCCCAAAGAAGATGGCATATTTTCCGAATGGTTTCCAGAACAGAATAAAGGCAGTTTTTTTTCTTCTTCTTTTTAATGTAGGGCTTGAAGAGTAGCCTGATAACTTCAGTCTCTGCCCTGATTTTTTATTTTTTAGCAGATTCTTGAAATATTTTGATTATATTATTAATTGTAGATGATGGGATACTCGAGGTTTTCTCCATTTTCCACTGAGGAATGATATTCTGAAAATTTTAGACAGTTCTTTTGCAGATTGGTGTACCTGTGCGCATATTTTCAAGAAATTCAGTCCAGTCTTCTTACTGACCAGTTAATGTAATCGGTTAGTAAATGATCCTCCCTGCATCACTTACTTTTACTGAGGCTTTTTTATACATGTTGCTATCATGACTTTCAAAATGAGCACTTATTTCCCCCAGAATAACTGTTCAGTTTCTTAGTTTAAACTTTTGATATGCATACTATGTTCCCATGTGAATTCAATTAAGGTTTATGAATTTTTTTAGATAACTGCATTCAGTTTTTATTAACATTTTCCACAAACGTCCCATCTTTTTCAGAATTGGGAACTTTATTTTGACATAAACACAGGTGGATATTTATCCAAAAATAACAATTACCTCAGACAAACTGAACAGCAGCAAAATGAGGTGGTAGTTTTGCATAGATCTAAAGTCATGGTGTTAAGTTTTCCTATACGTGTGTCTGCCTGTGCGCTCACTGAGCTCTAAATATCCTGATGTCTCCATTTTGACTTCATTGCACGATGGATGTGAGGAGGAGTCGACAGGAGCTTAGCTTGGATGTCGGAGTGTGCGAGATCGAGCTTGCCAAGCATACCGCGCTAACTGTGCTCAGCAATCTCATCTGGGAGTAATCCATTTCTCACAGATAATGACCTCGCTACTCCTGTCTCGCCCCCTGTATACGCACTTTAAAGTCATCCCACAGATAAGCATGTCAGCATGTGCTCTGTCTTTTATAATGTAGTCTTTTTTTCTCTCTTTTCTGGTCACTGCTGCTTTCACCACAACGACCTACGTCGTCTTAGGAAAGTGTTCTCCTGCTGCACAAACACTGAGACGCACAGGAGCAAAGCAGCAGTAATCCATCTGGATGTGTGATACTGTAAGAATGAAACACATCCGCCGACGGAATAAGACTCGAGTGCAGAGGATGATGGTGATGGGAAGACAAAGACCCATCAAAAGATGTGCGATTCCCAGAAAGAAAAAAGACAGATCACGAGACAAGATATGAAATCAAAGAAGAAGAAAAGGGTGATGGAGAGAGACGGCATGACAAAGATAGCGAGTCAGAAATCTTTTTTTGTCTTTGTGCTTGAATGGCTGGTGTGCTCTACTTACCCCAAGTCCAAACATGACTACCGTACTTCTACTCTGACTTAAGACATTTCACAGCAGGAATTTTTTTTTTCCAGAAGTAACAAACGAAGAAGTCAAGACTAGTTTGTTTGTTGTTGGTGGGGAAATTGTGTATAATGATAGATAATCTTCATTATTGTCTTGATCCAATAATGAAATGTTTTTTTGTTGTTGTTGTTGTTGTCACAGTGGTTGTTCTGACAGTTGTAATATGGTTTTCAAATATATTTGGTCCTTTTTTTGTGTGATTTTTGTTTCAAATTTAATATTATTAAGTGCAGTACAGTAGTCCCTCGCAACTTTGTGGTTCGACTTTCGTGGACTTGCTTTTTTGCAGTTTTTCAAAATAAGATTGGACATGACACACAACTGGCTGATGGATGGATGAGCCGCAAGATCGACATGGATTTTTTAAATTTAAAATAAATTATTTAACATTATTTAGCACCTGCTACACCTGTGTGCAGCCCACATGTGCAGGGAGAAGCTCCCTCCTGCAACATGTCATGATTTCCGCTCTGCAGTGGGGAAGTGGGCTTGGCAATAGCTCTTGCAGTGGCAGAGAGTGCGGCGATCATGACATGTTTCTTGTAAAGCATTTAGTTTAGAAACATTGTTTCGAATATTGAACGAATGTAGAAAAGATTTAAAACACCTCGCTATATATCAGGACTGGACAATAGTTCAATATCGATTTATGTTGTGATATACTTTTATTCAGTAACGGTGATATGAGTTTTAAGCACATTTTCGAAATTTCAATTTCTGTTCGGGTTCAAGCAGCCACTTCAGTTTCAACTTGGACAGAAAAAGGTGCGACACAACTACATAAGTGCGTGATGACATAGATGTTACGTAGAGCTCTTCTTCTTCTTCTTCTTTCGGCTTTTCTCTTTTCAGGGGTCGCCACAGCGAGTCATCCTCCTCCACCTCACTCTATCCTCTGCATCCTCTGTCCTCACTCCAACTATCTTCATGTCCTCTGTAACTGCATCCATATATCTCCTCTTTGGTCTCCCTCTTTGTCTTTTTCCTGGCAGCTGCATTTCTAACATCCTTCTACCAATATACCCACTGTCCCTCCTCTGGACATGTCCAAACCATCTCAGTCTGGCCTCCCTAACTTTATCTCCCAGTTGTTCAACATGTGCTGTACCTCTGATTATCTCATTCCTGATCTTATCCATCCTTGTCACTCCTAAGGAGAACCTCAGCATCTTCATTTCTGCTACTTCCAGTTCTTTCTCCTGTCTTTTTGTCAATGCCACTGTCTCCAGACCATACAACATAGCTGGTCTCACCACTGTCTTGTAAACTTTTCCTTTGACCTTTGCTGACACCTTTTTGTCACAAATCACTCCTGAAACTTTTCTCCATCCGCTCCATCCTGCCTGGACTCTCTTTTTCACCTCTTTACCACATTCCCCATTTTCCTGGACAGTGGACCCCAAGTACTTGAAGTCCTGCACCTTTGTGACCTCTGCTCCTTGTAGCCTCACTGTTCCACTGGCCTCCCTCTCATTCACACACATGTACTCTGTCTTACTACGACTGACTTTCATTCCTCTTCTTTCAAGTGCATACCTCCACCTCTCCAAGTTCTCTTCCACCTGTTCCCTGTTCTCACCACATATCACAATGTCATCTGCAAACATCATAGTCCATGGGGATTCCTGCCTGACCTCATCTGTTAGTCGGTCCATCACCAGAGCAAACAAGAAGGGGCTCAGAGCCGATCCTTGATGCAATCCCACCTCCACCTTGAAGCTATCTGTCACTCCTACAGCACATCTCACCACTGTCCTGCTGTCTTCATACATGTCCTGTACCAGTCTAACATACTTTTCTGCCACTCCAGATTTCCTCATGCAATACCACACCTCCTCTCTTGGCACCCTGTCATCCATAGGCGTAACTTCCTGAAGGACTGGTAGGGACAAATCCCCACCAATGCTGACCTCTAGTGGACAGTCCCCACCAATATTTTGTTCACATATTTTACTTTTTATTTTATTTTATTGAACATTTAACCCTAACCCTCTGATTAAAACCCCATTCATGCCGCTACTCAGAAAGAAAAGAAAAAAGTTATCTCCGTTTCACACCGTCAACGAACCCCAACAAAAAAACAACAACAACAACTGCCGAACAGCTGCTCTGTCCAGCAGTGGCTCTGTATTTAGTTAGTACGCACTGCGCAGTTTGCAAGACTCCCATGGCGTGCAGAGGAGCTGTCTGATCACCCTACACGGCAAAATACGACCAAAAAGTAAGTCATTAAATAGTTTTGGTGCACAGTACTCATGGTGTTATTGTGTTTACAGTGTGCATGCATTTCCTGAACGTAAGTAAATCGTTTTGATGACGTTTTGCGTGTAATATGTGCGCGACTTCAGGAGGAGCGAAAACTACGTTTGTTTATGTGTGAACAGTGTGCGCGAAGTTAGTCTGAGCTTTGTGAATTTAATTTAAACAAAACAGTATTATCATCCTGCTGCAGACGGAGGAGGGATGGAGGACGAGTTTAAGAAGTGGCTGCAGATACTTCTACTAGCATATTTAGCTCCATCTACTAGCAACTCACGGTGAATCAATAAACAAGCTGAAAACAATCTGAAAAGCTCTGAAACAGGTGGAGCATGTTCTTATTTATCTTGAAGCAGACACAGAGCTAAAGCCTTAAAGTCCTCCATCACTGAGTCTGCCTGTTAGTTTCAACATCAGGTGTACCAGCACGTTCATGCTGCAGGGCAAGACAGGTCATGCTGCCATGCTGCTGCAATACTGTGAAATAAATGCTGATAATTGTTTTATTTTTATTAATTACTGTAATTGCATTTGTAATGATAGTGTGCACCTACTATTTTTAGTTTGGAGCAAGCCTGGATAGATTGTTGTACTCAGTGCAGCTCCTACGGATTAAATGTCCTCTAAATAGCTTCATTTCATTTTCAGAGTTTCTATCGGCCAAATTGTGACATCATATGCTTAGAAGATTCTTCCCAATGAGCAAAGTGGATTCTACACAACACATCAAGAGCACTGTATGAAGCTAGGGAGAAAATAACAATCTTAATTGTTGTTGTTTTTTACAAACCAGATCCAAAAAAGTTGGGACACTAAACAAATAGTGAATAAAAACTGAATGCAATGATGTGGAGGTGCCAACATCTAATATTTTATTCAGAATAGAACACAAATCACAGATCAAAAGTTTAAACTGAGAGAATGTATCATTTTAAGAAATATGTTGTTTCAAAATTTCATGGCGTCAACAAATCCCAAAAAGTTGGGACAAGTCCATTTTTACCACTGTGTGGCATCCCCCTTCTTCTTACAACACTCAACAGACGTCTGGGGACAGAGGAGACCAGTTTCTCAAGTTTAGAAATAGGAATGCTCTCCCATTCATGTCTAATACAGACCTCTAACTGTTCAATCGTCTTGGGCCTTCTTTGTTGCACCTTCCTCTTTATGATGCGCCAAATGTTCTCTATTGCTGGGTTGCAATCACGTGACCCGGAAGTGGCGCGAAATTCAGATGCGGGGCAGGAAGTGATTTTCCCCAGTTCAAAACACAGCAGAATGGATTACAGCAAGTATGCCAAAGCCCTAAATAAACTGGCGAGGACGAGTTTTGGGTTAACCATTTAGGATCAAAAGAAGCTTTAAATGGTTGTCGACTTGTTTCTGCCCGGGTGAGTAGTGAGATGTATTATTTATTTAGTAATTAGCCTATGCTAACTACGCTATCGCTAATGCTAACAACAAGTTTAGTTAGCCCCCTGTTATTTCTATGTGCGTGGATCTACTTAAAAATAATATATTTAGCTTCTGTAAAGCCAAATTCGTGCTGGAGTTGTATGTGTTAACGTTGAGTCATATGCATTTCTACACTGTAGGTCAGAGATCTACAGTAACTCCATTAAAAAGGTAAGTTAATGTACTGAAAATATTATGATTTTTTTTGTTTTGATAATACAGTATCATCAAGGTGATCGTATCTTCTTTGTAACTTCAGATACTAGCTGGTTAAACTCAAGGTGGCCATACATGGGAGCCTCACCAGATGGAGTCGTTTCATGTGACTGTCATGGAGCCAGGGTGTGTGAAATCAAGGTAAAATTTATTTCTCAAAAGGTTTGGACTACTGCACTGCAGACTTAGCTTTTTTAGATTTTTCTACCTGGATTATTGAGCATGCATTAGGGTACTGCACTGCAGACTTTGCGCACCTCACAGTATGAATGTTACAACTATAATTTTTTACTCAAATCTTTGTTGTTTGCATATTTCACAGCATGTAGCCGTAGTTTTGGGGATGGTCTTGCAGTTTGTGGGATGTTGCCTTGTTTCCAGTTAAAAAATGTGTGACCTTTCCATCACCTTTTAAAACTTAGTCCAGATTAATACATTCTTACCTGTGGAACACACCTGGTTGACAGAGACATAAATATAGTCTCATTTTCTAACATTGGTGTTGGATAGTGAAATGAGTGAAACACAATCTTTAAAAACGTATCATATTGAAATGTTTTGGAGACTACCGTATTTATTTTTTATGTCTAAGTTTCATTGTCTTGTCCTTCAGTGCCCACAGAGCAAACAGCATGAAGTCGGTCTGAGGATGTGTGCTGGACAGCCTGGTTTTTGTCTCGTCGTCTCGTCAAGGTTGGAGATTCTGTACAACTGGATAGGAACCATCCTTATTACCATCAGCTCCAGGATCAGATTCACATTGTGGATGTACAATATTGTGATTTTGTAGTATGGAGTGAAAATGATATTTATGTGGAAAGAATTCTGCCAGATGACCAGCTGTGGGAAACAGCAGTTCCCAAAATTCAGCACTATTTTACACATTGCATCCTACCTGAAATCCTGGGACAGAAATCCACACGTGACTAACCAATCTAAGAATCAAGAATGTTATTTGGAGTAGTTGATGAAAGGAGTTTGAAAAGTTTATACAAATTTAAACAGTTGCTCTTTTTTTCCCCAAAAACATTTGTCACTACCATAACATGTTTCAGCTACACCTGTAGCAAGCACTCTGCAGAAGGGTCATGTGATGTTGTTACATGTCATGACAGCTGTTTTTTATTTACAATAATCTTAATTGAAAAGTTAAGTATGTTAAATCAAATGATATATTTAAATCAATATGAGATTAGCTTGTGAATTTCAAAGGTGTTCTAATATGTTAAATAACAGCACATACAAATGTCATATGTCACAAATGTTGCAAAATGAGTCTACTTCAGAAAAATGTTTTTATTTCAATAGCAAAACTCATGTCATTTTAACTGACCAATATTCACAAAGATTGGTTATGGAGTTCATTGAATAAATTAAAAATATTCAACCTTATTGGGTAAATTTTTTTTTTGTCTTCATGAACAATTAACATGTACAAATATGGTCTGTAACAGTATTAGTGATTTAATTTACTTTTGATTTACTTTAAATGATAAATACATGTATAATCATTTAAACTTAAAATATTTATATAAATATAGTTGATTGAATTACTTGTCGCTCAGGCCACTATTAAGAATTGTAATCTTTCATGGAGAACATGAATCGTTCTAAAACAAATTCGAGACACAGTGGCTTTTGACACATTAAATCTATAGGCAAGGTCTTGAAGCTGCAGATGTAATCTGAGATGCATAAGTATCATAATAAATTGCTCAAATTTGGAGAGTGCTGACAGTGATGACATGCTGATGTATAAGGTTCACAGAGCTGAAAAATTTGCATCAAAACTAAAAAGTTGGGCAGTCCCGTATAAAACTTTGTTTTATCGTTGTTCTGGAAGGTTTCAGGAGTAAATTTAGTCACTGAGACTTTTTCCTTAAGGTCGCAGATCTCAGTTGTGTAGCCTTTCACTGCATCCTCCAGCTTTGTGAGGTCAACCATGCTTAGATCCGTCTGGCATTCTGCATCTGCAAATATTTAATTATTAAAAATTACGTTCAGAAATTCTATAAATAAATAAATAGTATTTTTATTTATTATTATTTTACCTTTGAATCGTTCGTTTTCAGGGGCTGGTAAGCTTTCTTCACAGAGCTCATCTTCCAGACTGTTGGCCTCCTCAGTGCAGAGAAGCTTCCAGGCCTTAGCTCTTTCCCTGCGCCGGAGGGATGCTTCTGTTTGTGGCCACTCGTTACTTCTTTGGTACCCCAGGTTAACAGTGGGGGCCCAGTCTTGGGAATGTACATCACCTGCTGCACTCGGACAACCTAAATATAAGACACCACTTTAAAGTAAAACACGTAAATGCCTTTCCTAGCACTAAGCTAACCGCTAACAACATTAGCATTCTAATCGGATTTTTTCTGGGAACAACCAAGTGTTGAACCACTACACAAGCTAGGGCATAACATATCTTACCTGTCTTTCTAGTTACTGTCCAATAAAATATCTGAAAATATGATTTAAACGATACGACCCTTACCTGTAACAAAGTGGTCGCTGCAGACTCTCGTCAGTTTCTGCACCTCCTGTTTTTAGCCGTAGGTTGTAATCCACGTTTGTCGTCTTTTTTCTGTAAGTTTTTTTAAATTAATCCCCTTGTAGCATACTACTTTCGGAACACGAAAATAACTTTTATCTATCTCTCGATTAGAGCGGTTGCAACAACCGTAAACGGCACAGAATTTAGGCATGTTGATGCTGAATCAGCAACAGAAGGAAACGGCTGCGTTTACTTCTTGCCCCGCATCTGCATTCTGTGACGTCACTGCTACGTCATCTGAAACCCAGCAATAGGTGAAAGATCTGGACTGCAGGCTGGACATTTCAGTACCGGATCCTTCTCCTACTTAGCCATGATGTTGTGATTGCTGCAGAATGTGGTCTGGCATTATCTTGTTGAAAAATGCAGGGTCTTCCCTGAAAGAGATGACGTCTAGATGGAGCATATGTTGTTCTAGAACCTGAACATAGTTCTCTGCATTAATGGTGCCTTTCCAGACATGCAAGCTGCCCATGCCACAAGCACTCATGCAACCCCATACCATCAGTGATGCAGGCTTCTGAACGGAGCGTTGATAACAACTTGGGCTATCCTTGTCCTCTCTGGTCCGGATGACATGGCGTCCCAGTGTTCCATAACGAACTTCAAATCGTGACTCATCTGACCACAGAACAGTCTTCCATTTTGCCACACTCCATTTTAAATGACCCCTGGCCCAGTGAAAACGTCTGAGCTTGTGGAGCTTGCTTAGAAATGGCTTCCTCTTTGCACTGTAGAGTTTCAGCTGCAACGGCGGATGGCACAGTGGATTGTGTTCACTGCCAATGCTTTCTGGAAGTATTCCTGAGCCCATTCTGTTATTTCCTTGACAGTGGCATTCCTGTTTGAGGTGCAGTGACGTTTAAGGGCCCGGAGATCACAAGCATCTAGTAGAGTTTTACGGCCTTGACCCTTACACACAGCGATTGTTCCAGATTCTCTGAATCTTTTGATGATGTTATGCACGGTTGATGATGATAACTTAAAAGTCTTTGCTATTTTACGCTGGGTAACACCATTCTGGTATTGCTGCACTATCTTTCTGCGCAACAATGGTGGAATTGGTGATCCTCTTACCAGCTTGGCTTCTGAGAGACACTGACACTCTGAGAAGCTCTTTTTATACCCAATCATGTTGTCAATTGACCTAATTAGTGTTAATTGGTCTTCCAGCTGTTCGTTATATGCTCAATTTCCTTTTTCCAGCCACTTATTGCTACTTCCCAAATGTTTTGGGATTTGTTGACACTGAAATTTTGAATCAACATATTTTTCCTTTAAAATGTTACATTTACTCAGATTAAACTTTTGATCTGTCATCTATGTTCTATTATGAACAAAATATTGACATTTGCCATCTCCACATCATTGCATTCAGTTTTTTAGTGTCCCAACTTTTTTGGAATCCGGTTTGTAGTATTATTTTCATTCATTCATTCAACTTTTATCTTTATTATCTTGTAATGCACTTTGGACAATGCAAGTTGTTGCTGGAAGGTCCTATTTAAATAAAGTTTATTATTGTTATTCCTGTTAACAATGTCTTTCTGTATCGTGCCTTCTTACAAAGACCTTTTGTATAAAACTTGTGTGCTGATGTAATGAAAATGAAGGTGTTAATAACAATGTACAATGATCTGACAGGATAAATGCTAACTCAGGGAGTCATACAGCTGTTGAACTGCTAGTAAGGGTGTCATACAACTGTTATTGTTATTACGACATACACAATTGAAAAAAGTACCGGTACTTTGTCCAAAAAAGCAGATGCAGCATTTTCGATTTCCGTCCCCACCAACTTTCAACACAAAGTTACGCCCTTGCTGTCATCAGCTTTTTCTAAATCCACAAACACACAATGAAGTTCTTTCTGACCCTCTCTGTACTTCTCTATCAACATCCTCAAAGCAAAGATGGCATCTGTGGTGCTCTTTCTTAGCATGAAACCATACTGCTGCTCACAGGTAGTCACCTCTTGTCTAAGCCTTCCTTCCACAACTCTCTCCCAGATCCCAGAGCTCGGAGTCCAGAAAGCATTAGTGGTAGCAGGCTAGGCTAATCTCCAACGCGCATTAAGTTTTCACTTCAAAATGAGTGCCCATGACTGTCAGAATGTGACTGTGTTGTTGAGTGTTTAACAATAGTGTATTTGAATATGTTGACTGTCCCTTTAAGAGATACAGCCCAAGCTATGTGTCATGTGACTTCAACCAGGAAGTTAGGTTGAGAGTCAGAATTCAAGTGTGGTCCATGTGTTCAGTCAAGCCAGTGCCATCTGCATTCATCTTCGCTCTAAATGTAGCATCGTGGGTATGTTATGTTTAATATATTATTGCAGATCATTATTTTTACAGAATTACTGGTTTGTTAAGTTTTGCTTCAAGTATTTTGAATGTTTATTGCAAGGTCACAATACTACCGTTAATTTGTTATCAGACCAAGCTACTGCAATAAATAAGTCAGTTCATGCTCATATATATATTGAAAAATCATTATATATCATCAGCTTTAAGTCAAGATTGTGTAAAACGGTAAAAGTTAAGAACAAAAAGCTAATTCATGTGGAACATTTCATTTATTTGCATTAACCATTTATGTACATGTTAAAAAGGCTGAATAAGTGAAATATATTTTTTGTGTGTTTTAGTTTCACACTTCCTTGATGTCAATAAACCTGTGGACAAGAAAACAACTTTCCTCAGAGTCGTGATATTGGGGAAGAGTTTAACTGACTGTCTAGTTGCATTTGCCTCATGTGACGAGGGCAGTACAGTGAAACCACGACTTCTCAACGAGCTAGACATCGCAGTGCAAGCTGGAAGATCTGAATACATATCGTCACAGCCTGAACTATCATTAGAACATTCGCCTCTCTAAAATCATTATAAGAAAACAAGTAATGATGACAGAGGAAGCAGCAACATGGGAGACACGATCTCAAGCCTCATGTTCTTCAGTTCGATCAAGAACATCGATTACAGAGTCAGCTGCTGCTAAAGCAAGAGCAAAAGCTGAAGCAGCAAAAGCACGCCTCGCTTTTGCTGAAGAGGAGGCTAATTTAAAACTTCAAAAGGCCAAATTGGAAGCATCAATGGAAATTCTCAGCATCAAAAAGGAAACGGCTGCAGCTGTTGCTGAAGCTGAAGCACTTGAAACAGCTGCAGATTTGAGAAAAACTCCATCCATTAATCAGCTTAACAGGGAAATACCTCCCTTAGAACCATTAAACGA
>JBBPBX010067809.1:0-19310 GCA_038048925.1 Garcialebias charrua | reverse complement strand
TGTTGACAGTCTTGCTGTTGTTTGTATTTAAAATAATGAGTTTGTCATTAGGATAATCAAAAGTCAAAGTCAACTTTATTGTCAAAACTGCAATATGTACAGGACATACACAGGATTGAAATTGCATTTCTCTCTGTCCCTCGATGCAACAGTAAACATTTAAACACTAAAACACTAAAACATTTAATAAACATGAGCATAAAATTAAATAATAAAAGTGTAATACTGTCCTGAGTTTTTGCATAGTAGTTTTTGCATAGTACTGTAGTAGTATGAAAGTAGCAGTAATGTGGTTTGAAGTAAGAAATATTTTTAGATGGTTCACTTTTTAATGTTCTAAGTTACATGACAATCAATATGTTAGAAGTTTATTCTTGTTGGAGGCCCGGCCTGGTCTACTCTGACTCATAACCTGGTTTGGAACAGATCGTACCATTCTCAGATGCTCACAATGAGCGAGCCAAGGGTCAACACCCGATAAGTCATTTTTCTTTTTGCTTGCTTCCAACACTTAGATTTGCACATCACCCTATTCTCCACAATCAGAAACAGATAAGACCGGTGAGGTCACACATAGTCACCCCACTGATACACTCTGATAGGCTGTGCCCGCCTGAATGTTTAGGCGGAGCCAAGGGCCAACATAAGATGGGGCGTTCTTTTGCGCTGGGCCTCGGCTTCCAGTTCCTGTTTGCGATGGGTCAGATGGATGCCTTAGCGCTGAGCTTGTAATTTTTCCTGCCTTACCTGCATAAATAGTAAAATTAATGTACCTCTCTTGATTTTATTGAGTTCTGGTGAGTTTCCTCTCCACCTGGGAACAAAAGAACCGGAAGGGTGCCGTCAAAACGGCCGACAAATAGTTTCAGCTCTGTCCAGTACCCTCTATTAAACATTTGTGAGCCGTGCTGGCAAAATAATTCATAATGAGGAGTTTTTCAATACTGTACTGAGACACTATTATTTTCAAATAATTTGTTGAAATTTATCAACTGGCTAGCAACAATCTTGATTGTTTATGAGAGTGCCAATTAAAAACTTGATTTTTATTGGTTTGGAGCGGTGACCAAAGGTCTTGCCGGCACTATTTTTATAAGGGAAATCCCCATGTTTGACAATTCCAAACATATGTGGGGCTTTCCTAAGGCTACTGCAGCCAGCTGAGAAAAAATATTAAAGATCAGGGAAATTAAAAGGATTAGAAATAAAATAAATATTTCTGAGGGTATGCTTGTTAGAAAACTTTCAGTTAAACGTAGATTAGGATGATTATATTCTATTTTAGTTACAGGAAGATGCTAGATGATATCTTTATGGACTTTTTTTTTGACTAATCTCATTTACACAACAAACAATACCAATATTTCCATATGTCATGTGTTTTGCACTGTAGCATGTACATGTACAGTATTTTTACTCTGGTATTCAAAAAGGCCGTTGTGACCTGGTGTGTCTAATCATGAGATTGTGGCACGAGAATTTGATATATTGACTGTTTGATCCTTAGTAAATCTGACCTGCACAGTTTATCATTTAAAGTACAGTATGGGTAAACATACAGCAGTGTGGTTGTTGTGTTCAGAAAACACAGTGTTTAGTGTGTTTGTTGGGTCTGTAATGGTGTGCTCTGTTTGTTACGACATGTTACTGTGCCTTTAAGAGATGCTTTACGGCATGGGTAAATGTGTGTGTTTGTTGGGTCTGTAATGGTGTGCTCTGTTTGTTACGACATGTTACTGTGCCTTTAAGAGATGCTTTACGGCATGGGTAAATGTGTGTGTGTGGGGGGTTTTGAGTTCAGTAAAGTTTGGTGCACGAAGCGACACGGTGTGGTTATTGAGTTCCCGCGGACACTACATTTTGGCAGACGAGGATGTCCGGACTCACGTTACCACCACCGCCACCTTTCCTGCCTGTCCCCGGCGACCCAGCCGTCCCGTGGGACAGATGGCGAGCTGCGTTCGAGGACTACTTGCTGGCTTTGGGACACACTGAACTGGTGGAAGCGAGGAAGTGCGCGCTCCTCCGCCATTGTCTGGGCCAGGAGGGTCAGAGAATCCTCGCCACGCTCACGTTAGCGGACAATAAATACGCCACGGCCACAGCTGCACTGAGGACTCATTTCAGCTCCGGGCGGAGCCGGCGGATGAACCGCTTCGAGTTTCGTCAGAGGAAGCAGCGACCGGGTGAGTCTGTAGCCAACTACGTCTCAGCACTACGAGAGCTGGCTAGACTCTGTGAGTTTGGGGCGTTAGAAGATGGACTCATAGTTGATCAGCTGATAGAAAAGACGTCGTGTGACCAACTGAGGGAGAGACTTTTATTAGAACCAGACTCCATGACGCTGGCGGGCGCTCTGGTTATTGGAAAGCAGCTTGAAACAGCACTAACAGAGGCGCGAAAATTCTCCCGCGCGGCGCACGAACCAGTGACGTCATCAACACCGGCCGTTTATCACACAGAGGAGGGGGCTGACTGGCCGAGTGGCAGCTGGGATGTGCAGAGAGTGGACAGGGGGGCCAGCAGGAGGGGGGCCAGGAGCTGTGGTAACTGTGGCTCCTCTAACCATGCAACTAGAGACCAGTCATGTCCTGCACATGGGAAACTTTGTCATAAATGCGATAAACTGAATCATTTTGCACGCTGCTGCCGCTCCTCTTCAGCTCGCCAGGATACTACTGTGGTTCCCATTAACACTGTACAGACTCTGCAGCCGTCGTTCAAGCTCTGCACATGTCGCGTGGGTGCAGCTCACGTCCCGCTCCTTGTGGACACAGGGGCCAAAGTGTCAATTTTGAATAAAAGCACGTATGATCGTTTCTTCAGCCGTACACCCCTGGAAGCAGCCACTACAACCCTGTTGGGCTATGGTCACTCTCCCATCGACACTCTGGGCGTGGTCCGCCTCCCTGTCCAGTATGATCAGCAATTTACGCCTGACGCCAAGTTCTGCATCACCCGGAAGGGAGCTAACATTATGGGCCTAGACTTGTTCCTCGCCCTGGGTTTTGCTGTGAGTGAGCCTGCCACAGCCCCTCTCACCCCGACCCCTTGGCCACTTTCACCTTGGGAACATATTCAGGTCGGCATCTGTGGGGAACTTCAGGGGGCACCTGCACACGCTCGCTACCTGCTGGTTGTTCATGATCTTCACTCGAAGTGGCCTGAGGTTTGTCAACTGAGCTCCATCACTGCACACACCATCATAGACTGCCTGGACAACCTGTTTGGACGCTGGGGCCTCCCCAGTGTTGTTACGACGGATAATGGGGCCCAGTTCACCTCAGCAGAGTTCACAGAGTTCCTCACACTACGCTCCATCAGGCACATCAGGACAGCAGTTTATCACCCAGAGAGCAATGGTGGTGTGGAACGACTCAACGAAACTCTCAAAAATGGACTCCGAGCCTGTCTGGAGGAGGGGAGAACATACAGCGACGCTCTCAACCAAACCCTCTTGACCATCCGGGCATCCAAGCATCCCACCACAGGAGTTTCACCGGCGATGCTGATGATCGGGCGCGAACTGAAGCAACCCCTGGACTGTCTGAGAGCTGAGCCAGCTCCTGCACGCGGGAGCCCAGAGCTCCAGAAAGCCAGAGCTCAGGTGAAGGGTTCGCAGGCCCGGATGAAAGAGAGGTTTGATGCCACGCACCGAGTGCAGACCCCCTCAATGGCTGCAGGGGATTGGTTTGATGCCACGCACCGAGTGCAGACCCCCTCACTGGCTGCAGGGGATTGGTTTGATGCCACGCACCGAGTGCAGACCCCCTCACTGGCTGCAGGGGATTGGGTCAGGATCAAACGGCGTCATCGGAGAAATAAACTGAAATCCTTCTGGTCAGAGCCACTGCGGGTGGTTAAGCAATTGGGGCCGGCCACATACAGACTGGAAAATGGGGGTCGTTGGCACGCAAACCGTCTGCACAGGGTCATCGCCCCACCAGCATCTGTTTCACCGCTGACCCCAGCAACGGCGCTGGGTTGGCAGCCTAGGCCAATGACTTTTCGGGTGGGGGATACTCCACCAGCTTTGCCCGACTCCACTCAGCAGCCAGCATGGCCCCAGAGTATGAGGGCCCCGCCTGTCTGGCTTGGGGACTATGTGACAGGGTGATTGTGTTACTGAAGATCTGTTAATCTGTGTTTTATTGAGTCCAGATTAATCTGTTATTCTTTGCAAAGTGTTATGTTTTCAAGGGGGGTGAAGGGGGGAAAATGTTGTGTTCAGAAAACACAGTGTTTAGTGTGTTTGTTGGGTCTGTAATGGTGTGCTCTGTTTGTTACGACATGTTACTGTGCCTTTAAGAGATGCTTTACGGCATGGGTAAATGTGTGTGTGTGGGGGGTTTGGAGTTCAGTAAAGTTTGGTGCACGAAGCGACACGGTGTGGTTATTGAGTTCCCGCGGACACTACAGTGGTAATGACCACTGGTTGGTCAAAGTCTACAGTGGAAGCCCACTTTCTTGTTTCCAACATCTAAATTGTCAGTTTTTTTTTAGTTTATTCTTAAATCTTAATTATCAAAACTTGCTGAAATAAAACCCTACAAATAAAATAACTCAACTTGAACTTTTAATTGTTATCTTCTTTCTTCTGTATTATACAACTGTAAATGAGGTGACACGGTGGTTCAGTTGTTAGTGCTGTTGCCTCTCAGCGAGCAGGTTACCCTGGTTCAAATCCCATCTCAGCCCTGTGATGGACTGGAGACATGTCCAGGGTGTCCCCTCTCGCACAGTGATGGCTGGATATGGACACCAATGACTCCCGCAAACCGAAACAGAAGTAGCGCGTAAAATATAATGGATGGAGGAATGGATAACTGTAATTCAACTACTGATTTATTTATACTTTACAGCAAATCACAAGCTTGACTTTGTCACGTCTAGTTCTAGATGTGGAGTGACCCAAATCATTTTTAACAAGCACCCTGGTGAGTATGTTGTACCTGTGTGACAGCACCTGTGTGGCAAGATGGCGCCAGTGTGTTGGGCGTCTCGTCTGCCACTCTGTCTTTTTTTATTATTTTTGTTCCTCTGCTTTTATGATGTGGACTCTCTACTGGTGTATGATCGCCAAACCCTTTTTGGGCTTCGTCTGCCTGCTGCTAATATTTTACATCATCACGAGAAGCACGATTCTTTGCCCCCGCTGTTGGCCGGAGTTCCATCATACCTGTGCCGGGTACCACACCCCCCTCGCCGGAGAAGACGTCACAGGCGTCGAGGTAAACGCGGTGGGCTCTTGGTGAAGCTGAGGACCGTTTTGGCAAGTTCGCCGGGAGTATTCCTGTCCCAGATTGGATCATTTCCTGGTCTGCATGCTTCGCGGCGCTCCTTGGACCCGATTGATTCCTGGCTGGTACCTGTTGTCGACTCGGATCAAAACTTCTTTCCTCCACGTCTCACTCCTCCACATCTGCGCTGGCGAAGTGCCGACCTTGGAAATCTGCAACACTTTGCTCGGATTAATTCTCCTGCTGCATCGTCAGAACCAGTTCCTATCCGGATGGGTCTGGTAAACGCGAGATCTGTTGCAAACAAAACTTTTATTCTGAAGGATTTTTTTTCGTCTCAGGGTTTGGACTTTCTCTCCGTGACGGAATCTTGGATTTCTTCTGGTGAGTCCAGTGTTTTCTCAGAACTTTTACCCCATGGTTGCTCATATTTTAATACCCCAAGGCTCTCGGGCCGTGGAGGAGGTTTAGCTGTCATTTATAAATCTTGTTTTGACTGTAAGCAGTTGTCCCCCCCGACTGCTTTTTCTTCGTTTGAACTGAGCATGTTTGAGCTCGGCTGCACTCCTCCACTTTTGTGCGCAGTCATATATAGGGCTCCCAAGTACAATAAGGATTTCATACGGGACTTTTCTGATTTTTTGAGTGATTACATGTCCAAATATGAGCAAATTTTATTTTTAGGAGACTTTAATATCCCGGTGTGCAGCCCTGGAAAGCCGCTGGTGAAGGATTTTTTAGATTTAGTGGATGCATTTGGTCTCACTCAATCAGTGAAGGGCCCAACGCATGAACGTAAACACACCCTCGACCTTGTTTTATCTTATGGATTGTCTATTTTAAACTTGGTAATTGGTGATGCATTGTTTTCCGACCATATGCCAGTTTTATTTGATTTTATTCCTATTTCTAAAGCTGTTAAACCCTGTGCTCCTGCTCGAAGCTGTCGTGTTTTTAACTCATCCACTGCTGCTCATTTTTCCACAGCCTTTAATAGTTTAAATTCACTGCTCTCTGTGTCTCTCAGCACTGAGGAGTTTTCACTACATTTTGATTCTTTATGCAACACTATTCTGAATGATGTGGCCCCAATTAAAATTAGGCGTTCAAAGCCTAAATCTGACCCGTGGTTGAGTGACCACACCCGTGCCATTAGGCAGGTATGCAGGAAAAATGAACGCAAGTGGAGAAAGGATGGTCTCCAAGTCTCATTTGATATGGTGAGAGAGAGTTGGCGTCGCTATCAACAAGCTGTAAAAACAGCCAGAGCCAAATATTTCTCTGACATTATTGTTGCCAACTCTCACAACCCCCGTGTTCTTTATGATACAATCAACACGGTCCTAAATTCACATGAACCGGTTCCTATTGAAGCATCTAAAGAACTTTGTGATAAGTTCCTTCAATTTTTTTTGGACAAGGTTACGAACACGAGGGCTTGTATTTCTTTTCCTTCCCATGACCCTTCCATCCTGGTCCCCTGTCCTGCACTTTTTGATCATCTGGAGCCTATTTCTCTCTCCTACCTAGAGAAAATTGTCACCAGTATGAAACCATCAGGTTCCCCCCTTGATGTTGTACCTCCTTGTTTTCTTAAGGAGGTATTTTCTACAGTTGGCTCTTTTGTTCTAAATTTGATCAATAGCAGCTTAATGTTTAGCGTGGTGCCAGGCAATTTTAGACATGCTGTGGTTCAGCCATTATTGAAAAAACCTGGCCTTGATCCTACCTCTTTGTCCAACTTTAGGCCAATTTCAAAGTTACCTTTTATTTCAAAAATATTGGAAAAAGTTGTTTACACCCAGCTGAAGGACTTTTTGGATGAATTTAAAATTTTGGAGGTCTTCCAGTCTGGTTTTAAAACCTACCATAGCACTGAATCTGCTCTTTTAAGGGTTTTTAATGATATATTTTTATCGCTGGATTCTGGAAACTGTGTTTTACTTGTGCTTTTAGATTTAACAGCTGCTTTTGACACAGTCGACCATGAAATTCTTATCGCCAGATTGGAGCAATGGGTGGGCATCACTGGCTCAGCTCTGCAGTGGTTTAGGTCCTACCTTTCAAATCGAAGTTTCAGTGTGAAGATTGATAATTTTACCTCTGCATCTGCTGCCCTCCCCTGGGGTGTACCCCAGGGATCTATCCTTGGTCCTCTGCTCTTCTCACTTTACCTTCTGCCACTCGGCTCTATTTTCAGGAAACATGGTGTGCAGTTTCATTTGTATGCGGATGACTGTCAAGTCTATTTTCCTGTAAAACAAAATGGCTCCACGCAGTCTCTTCTGGACTGTCTTGGTGACATTAGAGGGTGGATGGCGCTTAATTTCCTTCATTTTAATGATAAAAAGACCGAGGTTATGGTCTTTAGATCTAGTGCTCCTGACAGTCCCACCACTTTTGATTTTTCCTCTTTGGCCCCATATGAAAAGTCGATTGTGACAAATCTAGGAGTGAAAATTGACCCCTGCCTGAAACTGGACTGTCACATCAACAGCATGGTTAAATCCTCGTTCTTTCATCTGAGGCGCCTGTCAAAAATCAAGCCCCTCCTTTCTAGACGCCACTTAGAGACCGTAATCCACGCTTTTATTACTTCACGCCTGGATTATTGTAACTCTCTTCTGATTGGAGTAAATAAGGCCTCGCTTTCTCGGTTGCAGCTGGTACAAAATGCTGCTGCACGATTTTTGACTGGTACAGGCAGACGTGAGCACATCACTCCAGTTTTAATGTCCCTTCATTGGCTTCCTGTCCAGTTTCGAATCCATTTTAAAGTTTTATTGTTTGTTTTTAAGTCTTTGAACGGTTTTAGTCCCTGTTATCTGTCTGAACTGCTTCAACTTTATGTGCCATCACGTGCTCTCAGATCCGCTGACCAGATGCTTTTAGCAGTCCCAAAAACCTTTTATAAGACCAGAGGAGACAGAGCATTTTCAGCTCTGGCTCCTAAATTGTGGAACGAGCTGCCACTGAAGGTCAGGCAGGCCCCATCAATATCTGTTTTTAAAACTCGTTTAAAAACACATATGTTTTCATTGGCTTTTAAACCAGAATGAGTTCACATCTCTGTTTTAGTGTTGTATTGTTTTACTTGTGATGTACCGATATTTATATGATTGAGATTGATTGTTTTTATTGTTTTGTGCTTGTTTCTATTCTTGTACAGCACTTCGGACGGCTGCTGCTGTATTTTTAAGTGCTTTATAAATAAACTGGTATGGTATGGTATGGTATGTTGAATACACTGGAGTGCTTGCCAATATTGTGGGTGTTGCTTCACTGATAGAGGCAAAGGCAGATAGGTAAAAAGTAATATAATCAATTATTGAACCATGCTTTAATATGACTAACGGGTTTGTTTTTAGTTTGTTTGTTGGCATTTCAATCCTTCAGTGCGACTCTTTGGTTTTCTCTTGTTTTGTATCTGTCACAGTGGACTTTGAGAGACATACTCATGTGGTAGAAAATAAAAATCCTGGAAGCAGTAACTTGGTGGTGCTGCAGCTCATATTCCTGAGGCTGCGGGTTTTATTCCAGGCTGCGTCACGAAGGACATCTGTTGTAAAACAATTGCTAAAACTTCTGTGTGTTTGCTCGCTTTAGTGACCCCTGCAGGGAGAAAGGAAGAAAATAAAAAAAATTATAATCTCTGTGAACATTCTTCACGAGTATGAGTATTGCCTAGAACTTGTAGTTTGGGTTGATTTGCCAGTGTGTCACATTATTATTATTATTATTATTATTATTGGCTCTTTTATGAAACAGTTCAGCAAAATAGCTGCACAAACCATTCAGTTTTTTTTTGTTATGTCATTCAAAAATCCCAGTTGGAGCCAGCCACGTTCTGCACAGACGTGAGCTTTCATAAATAAAGCGAGCACCACAGAACCAAATAAGGTGAAGAACTCAGTTTTGTTGACGCAGAGTGCAACGCATAAAACGTGTCAGACGTCTCCCGTTTTCAAATCATGAGTAATTGATTCAGTATAGTGATTTTTCTCTTCTTTTTTTTTTTAAATAAATTTTTAAAAAGCCTACTGGTAAATGCGAAGTTTTATCATTCATCTTACCTTCAGCCTAAAGCTGTTTGTTGTTTAATCCCGTGGCATCTTTTTTTGTAGTGGTGACAACATCGAACAAACCTTGAAATCGATGATGACAGAACTTTCAAATTCAGACTTGGTTTAAAATTAATAAATTAACGTTGAATTTGGGTAAAACTTGCTACATGATATTTAGTAATAAAAATAAATCGATTGATGTACCTTTTTTAATTGATGGATCTGAGATTCAGAGAGTTAATGAGGTGAGGTTCTTGGGTATCATCATTGATGATAAATTATCCTGGAAACAACATATAAGTTCAGTTAAAACTAAATTATCTTAAGTCTATTGCAATATTTTACAGGGTTAAAGATTTATTAAATAAGGCACTTGATTTGTTGTAAGATACATTGTGCCACACTTAATTTATGGTGTTAACGTCTGGGGTACAGCGTGTAAATCATTTACAATGCCTATTTTTATATTACAGAAGAGAGTTACAGTATTAGAATTATCACCAGAAAGAATTTCCATCATCCATCAAGCATTTTGTTTTATCAAATGAAGCTGCTGAAGTTTTATGATTTAGTTTATTATAATAATTTGTTAGTTTTGTACAAAGCACAAAATAATGCACTTCCTTTAAATGTTCAAAAATATTTTGTTAGAAGAACGAGTACCGTAGTTATAATCTTAAAGGTTCAGTCTGCAGTTTCTGTAGAACTGCAGCACTTAGAAAAAATTTCAACAGGCAAAGCATTCTGATCCCTCCCCCTCAGAGCCATATATGGCTCTGCTCTCCCATGGTCTGCTGAAATTCAAATTCAAGCTCTGTTTTTATTGGCTGATTCAAATTCAAGCTCTGTTTTTATTGGCTGGTTACAAACTCTGTTTTTATTGGCTGGTTAATGGCGGGTCACTTTTTCTTTTTAGAAATGCCTATTTACCACCTGGAGAAGCAAGGGGACAATATTTTTTTTACGTTTTTTTCAGAGATTACTTCTCTAACATCAGTCTAGTGACAGAGTGAAGAAATATGTTAAAAATATATTGTTAGAAAAGTTACATATAGCAGCTTTAAGGGGATGAATCTTTTTGTTAAGCCATATTTTAGGACTAGTTCACGGGGAAGATCTACCTTAATTCGAGGAATAGGGTTATGGAATGAATTGGAATCAGACATTAAAGTGACTGATTCAATGGCTGCTTTCAAAAGACTGATTAAGCTTAATTGGTTAAAATTATACATTTAAATGTGTTGGAATTTAAATGTTGTATGTGATGCAGTAGGTATAAAATATATAATATAAAATTAAAAATGATACATTTAGTTGTTCTTTTCTTGGAAACCATGTGAGTTGGTTGTATGAAGGGTTTATTGGTGATTGAAACTAAGTTATGGAAATCAAATGAGTTAGTTATATGAATTGTTTATTGGAGTTTAAGGGGCAGAAAAAATAAGATTTTTTTTCTTCTGCCGCTTTTCATTTTATATGTCTGTTTTTATTTTTATTTTACTGTATGTATTATTGTTGTGTTTTTATAAAATGAACAAATAAATAAATAAATCAAATCAAATCAAATGGTGGTTGCACAGACCAATTGTCAGCACTTCATGACATTATTGAGCTGCTGCATCGGCTTAACTTTTACATGTTGACCATTTTGGCTCTATTAGTACCTCACTTAATGGTGCAAAGGCCTCTCAGGAGTGGGTTGGCTTTGACTGCCTGGCTGCTTCTGTCCATTCAGAAATCACATTGAGGCAGCCAGGAGGCATTTAAGCCCCCTGTTTGAGGAAAACTTGTGAAAGCATCCTTTGAAATGAATCATGCGCTTTGAAGCACTGTGGCCTGAATTTTTAGCCAGACTCACAACAGATCTATTGAATCTAAAACATAGAAGAAACATAAGTACATAAAAACCTTTGAACAGATGAAAATTGGATTTTCTTTATACCTCATATGACACTTGACATGAATACTGAGTCATGTTTCACAGACACACAAAAACTGAGGCTTTTCGCTGAACTGTTTTTCTTTACAGGACTGTGTGATTCCTGTAAAGAAGAGTTTAACTTTTTAAAGCTGATTGCTTCATGTAAAATGTGGAGTTAACGAAGGGCACAAAGCTAACTTGGATCTTAAAAGGCCATTGACTAAAACCTTGACCGCAACTTCTATTTGACAAACTGAAAATCTAGTCCAGACATTAACTTTAAACTTAAAACTCTCTTGAACACAAAAAAAATATGCTCAAAATTTAAGAATAATTAAGAGCCCAGTGATTGTGTTATTTTGTTTTAAACTTCAAGAAATATGTACGGTAAATATTTTAAGAAATAAGGAGTCTGATTCAAACTGACGATGCTGTGAAATTATTACTTTATTTCTTACACTAATGTGCCATTTATATTCAGTGTTGGAAAGTGTGTTTTCTTTAAAACTTAAAAAAATCTTGTTCTCTATGTGAGAAGGTGCACTCCTCCCTTCATAGAGACTGGTAAGTTGTTTAGGAAAAAGTAGATCATGTTTATTCTACAAACTTAAAGTGATGAACTAAGAAGACACTGAAGCCCACTTTTGCTTGAGTGTATAATTTCTCATAGAGATGCACAAATGAGCCATTTGTCTTCCACAGCTCCCTGCCAAAGAGCTTTTTTAAAAACTTGAACATAGTGTGCACCTGAAAAGAAGAACATCTTTGCATTATAGATTGTGCCCTCAAAAATGACATTCCTTGTTGCTAGAATATAGAAATGGATCTAAATAGTCTCACTGTGCATGTGGGATCTGGTCATTTTCCAAAAAGGTTTCTTGAGCATTCAACGTTTAACATGCCACCCACAATAAATGTTTGGACTTTTGAGTACATAATCATCCTTTACTGGGTAAACTTTTGTTTTAATAAAAATGTTTCAGAAATTAGATGTCTTTAAGGCAACTTTCACACTGCAGGCCTTGATTCTTTTTGCATTTGGGGGCCGAGATGGTGTAGAGGCAGGGCAGCCGACTCAAGACCCGAAAATCCCAGGTTCAGTCCCCAGTAATTTCACATCTTGTGGTGTCTCTGAGCAGGACACCCTATCCCCAAAATGCTCCCTGGGTGCTTTCAATAGCTGCCCACTTCACCACCTGGAAGTGGATGGGTTAAGTGCAGAGATTAAATTTCACCATTGTATGGAAACATACAATGATGACAATGCATAACACTTTATTATTATTAATATTATTTCACATTATCATTAAAATGCTACCTCCATCAGACTCCAGTGGAAACCGTTTACAGTTCTGAGGCAACCTACAGCCGCAGAAAATGAGACATCACACGCAGCATACTATGTTTAAGGAAGAAAATATGGATGCTACACAAGTTAGCACGTGTGATTTTGAAACTGTTGTGCAATAAGAACCAATTAAATTATTATCTGACAGGCTTGTTTCATCCAGTGATTTTTTTTTTTAATGTGTCCTCCTGATGGCTCCTCGTGCAACATTGTTATTTTAAAGGGGGAGTGATGTACTGGAGGTAAAACAAACAAAGACGAAGCAACTGGACTTTTGTTCTGTTGCTGAAGATGTGCAGAGATCCAACATTTTAAACTGCATGAGGTTGGTATCATTATCATTAATACCGGTACTTGGATCAATCCACTTACCTCTACCTCACTGATGTAAAAGTCAAATGAAATGTGACATGACTGTTCAGACTGAAGTCAATAAAAAAATAATAATAATAATACATTGTACCAGTACAGTACTGTATATGTATCTAATGCAGTACTGCATATGAATAAGACCTGGGCCGGATTAGAAAAATATGATATGCCACATTCAGATTGTCATGACAAAATCTGATATGGGCAAGAAATCAGATTTGGGCCACATTTGCCTGCAAGTCGAATGGAACCTTCATGTCCATCATATTGACATGTGTAAGTTAGAATTTCACCTAAAAACAAAAAACAAATCACAAAGTACTGGCGTCAAAAGAGGAAAATGATTCTGAAAATATAGTTGATAAATTTAGTCCACTGGGTGTTGTTCTTTTTTGTGTTATTTTGTACACATCCACATTTTGAAGACTTTGAAGATTTGCCTGTGTCCTTTGAACCCCTCACCCCGCAGAGTGACGGAGCAAGGTGGGGCGTGAGGTGATCCATCACTGCTGTAACCAGCCTATCACAGAGTCTGTGACCCATTTTGCACAATCATGTTTACTGTCAGCAAATACAAATGACTGGACCTTTGGATTTTTGCTTTGTAAATACTATAAATCATGCTTAGGAGCACTTTCTTTCTACTTATTTTTCAGTTTGGAAAATCTGTTTTAATACCTACTTAAACACGTCGTACGGTATTTGAAATTTCTATTGCACATTTAATTTTAGTTCAATTTATGCTCGGTGTCTTTAAAACGTACAATGGACAGAGGTATTGCCATTTTATAACAATCATTTTGAATAAAATAAAAATAAAATAAATGTCACATTTTTGTCATCTGTGTATGTTTCCCATACTTGACAGACGAAATTGGTCTCTGCATTTAACCCAACCACCACCAGGTGGTGCAATGAGCAGCCGTAGTCAGCGCCCGGGGAGCTGGGGAAAATAGATGTGCACTCATAGACACCCCAAGGTGTGCCGTGGCCGGGGTTTGAACCTGGGTCCTTCGGATCCCAAGTCCGATTCCCTAGCCACTAATTGGGCCAACTTCACAAATGATCAGTAGTAGCTGTACATAAATTGATTGCTTTTTGAAAGTTGCATTAAAACCCATCCAGTGGTTCATAAGGTTTTATTCTCACAGACAGACCAACAATGCACTCAGATAGAGACGATTGCATTATCACCAAACTTTCATGGCAGCACATGATAATTAATTGCATCTCTTCTCAAGCCTGTGAGGAAAGAGTTTATATAACTTTGGTTCTACCTCGCTTTGCTTCTTTCATGCAGCGCTCTTGCTGCTCTGATTCCCCAGCCTCTCGGTGTTTAATAGAGGCTTGGTGGTTATTACACGGGCCAGGTTTCGTGCACACTGGGGATGAGTGTTGTGGATGGGTCAGGCCAGTCATGTTCAGTAGCTCTGGTGAGGGGGTGGCTGTGGGTGTGAGGCCACAGGCCTTCTGGGGCCTGCGAGACGCAGCCTTGCATGGCAAAAGTAGATGTTAGTGTGTGCCGCTGCTGTCCTGTCAGCTGCACAGTGCTGGCTCAGCAGTCCGTGTAAAACAAGGCTCTGCTTCTTTTCTCCATACTCACCCAATACCTTTTGCTGCTTTTGTAAGATCTAATCTCTTCCTTTCCCCCTTTTTCTGTTTTATTTGAAGTGTTTTAAATATTTCACTTAACTTTTCAGTGTCCTTCTGTGCCCCCACTGATCTCTGCCTACTTGACGATATTTCTACTGTCCTTCCTCTATTCCATTCCAAGTCCAGACAGACAGAACCTTGAGTTGGGCGGTAATGCTCCCTGTTCCCTAAAATTGGAGCACAGGGCATGTTGCGGCATTAGGGCTTAACAGGCCGTGAAATAGCAGCCTGCCTTCCTGACATCTTCCCCATCACTCCAGGTGAGTCGGCCAGACGGCTGGATAAATGAGCAAGCAGGACCCACATCACCCTCTGAGCTTTTGAGGGAACTTGAGAAAAAAACATCCATCAGTGATTATCCCTCCTTAGTCTTACGATGCTCCTGGCCGTAGTCTAAATTCCATGTTGCCACCCTAATTAGGATTTCGAAAGATGAGTCATCCTTCGTTACACACGTTTTTGATTGACCTGTACTTCAAGAAACAATGGAACAGGGTTTGAATTGACTAGTCGACTACTTGACTCTAGGATATCTCGCAAGATTTTTTATTTCATGTCAACTAGTCGCAGTCACCACCGCCCGCCCCACTGTAGAGCTGCCATTTCTAGAGCTGCCATTTCTAACCTGGGCCCACGCCCGGCCTGGCCTGAGCCAAATATAATGTGCTGGATGGGCGGGCAGGTAGGTGTCAGGCTTTTGATCGCGTCAGCGGACGCATAGCTGACGATCCAATTTGGATCACCATCAGCCACTCGCGGTCGTTTGACCACGCGCTGACTGGCTAGTTAAAAGAGGTACAGTATAGAAAAGTCCAGATGGATGACTGCCAGCGACCCGCCTGTGGCTTAACTGGACCCAGCCGTTGCGTCAGTGGTGCGCGTCGACNCGTAGCCAGGATGTTAAGTGGGGCAAATCCTTTATAGTAAAAGTGGACTCCTTAAAAAACCAATATGCCTCTGTGGCTGAGTGGTTAGAGCATTGGCTTTCCACTCTAAATTTTATCTTGACTCGGGTTCGATTCCCACCTAGTTAAACTTATTTTACGTTTGTCTTTTATTGGATAAAAAAAGAAGGAGTTTGTGTTAACTACAGGCATAACACAAACTCCTTCTTTTTATTTTCTCCAATAAAAGACAAACGTAAAATCGCAGTCACCACCGCCCGCCCCACTGTAGAGCTGCCATTTCTAGAGCTGCCATTTCTAACCTGGGCCCACGCCCGGCCTGGCCTGAGCCAAATATAATGTGCTGGATGGGCGGGCAGGTAGGTGTCAGGCTTTTGATCGCGTCAGCGGACGCATAGCTGACGATCCAATTTGGATCACCATCAGCCACTCGCGGTCGTTTGACCACGCGCTGACTGGCTAGTTAAAAGAGGTACAGTATAGAAAAGTCCAGATGGATGACTGCCAGCGACCCGCCTGTGGCTTAACTGGACCCAGCCGTTGCGTCAGTGGTGCGCGTCGACAACCGTTAATAACTATAACAACTATAATATTATAATAATGTGGATTCCACCACCACCGGCACCTCTTTAAATAAAATAAAACTAAAAACAGCGGGGCAGATGGTGGTGCACCGTTGTTTTTAGTTTTATTTATTTTTTACATACCTCATGTTTCTTTCAGTTTTGCAGCTTAATAATTGAGTGGGTTTTCCTGTGACTTAACTGCAGTATGATAAATGGTAGGAGTAAATATACGCTCCCGATATTTTGTTGCTCTTTTTTTTTTTTACATACTCATGTTTCTTTCAGTTTTGCAGCTTAATAATTGAGTGGGTTTTCCTGTGACTTAACTGCAGTATGATAAATGGTAGGAGTAAATATACGCTCCCGATATTTTGTTGCTCTTTTTTTTGTGTGTAAATAATAAATTATGTTTTTGTGTTAATATGATACAGCCTCTTGAGTTCAAAAGTCAAAGTCAAAGTCAACTTTATTGTCAGAACTGCAATATGTACAGGACATACACAGGACCGAAATTGCGTTTCTCTCAGTCCCTCGGTGCAACAGTAACCATCTAAACACTAAACACTAAAACATTTAATAAACATAAGCATAAAATAGTAAAAGTGTAACACTGTCCTGAGTTTTTTCATAGTAGTATAAAAGTATGAAAATTTACACCAACACTGAAACACCAAACACCCAATGAACATAAGCATAAAATGAAATAATAAAAGTGTAATACTGTCCTGAGTTTTTGCATAGTAGTATAAAAAGTATAAAAAGTATATCTATAAAATAAACTGAAGGTTCTAGCATTGACATTTGCAAAGAGTGGCACAGCAGCATATGAGTTAATGTACACAGTATATGTATGAGGTAGTTGATGTTGGTATAGAGGCAAAGTGGCATATGCAGTGAGGCACATAAGGCACATTTGGCATCCTTAGATAAGGCTAGTCAGAGAATGCTGTATATGTATCTGCAGTAGTGTAGATAAAAGTAGTGTAAATGTAAACAGTAGTAATAAATGTAAAGCAGTAGTAATAAATGTAAACCGTATTAATAAATGTAAACAGTGAATGTAAACAGTAGTATGACTATAGGCAGTAATGTAATACAAACATTAGTGCAAATATGAGAAGTAGTGCAAACTGAATGAGCACATGACCGAGAGTTTAGTGAATAACCCGTTTGATGACACAGGGTCCAGTGTTAAAAACTTTGTGTTGAGTGGTAATGTGTGAGAAAGTTTTTTGTGTTAAGGCAGTTCAAATGGGAGGGGAGGCAGAGCAGGCAGAGTGTTTAGCATTCTGACTGCCTGATGAACAGAGCTGTCTCTCAGTCTGCTGGTACGAGCCTGGAGACTCCTCAGTCTCCTCCCTGATGGCAGCAGTCTAAAGCGGCTGTGTAGTGGGTGTGTGGGATCACCTGCCATGCAGGTGGGCTTTCCGAGTGAGGCGTTTGCTGTGTAAGTCCTGCAGTGAGGGCAAGGAGGTGCCGACGATCTTCTCAGCTGCTTTCACGATGCGCTGGAGGCTCTTGCGGCATGATGCAGTGCATGCACCAAACCACACCGTGATGCAGCTGGTCAGGACACTTTCTATGGCACCCCTGTAGAAGGTGCACATGATGGGGGTTGAAGCTCCAGCCCTTTTCAGCTTGCGGAGAAAGTAGAGGCGCTGGTGAGCCTTCTTGGCCAGTGCTGCAGTGTTCCTGCTCCAGGACAGGTCCTTTGAGACGTGCACTCCCAGGAACTTGGTGCTGTCCACTCTCTCCACTGCGGTGCTGTTGATGGTCAGAGGGGCATGTTGTGCATCCCTCTTCCTGAAGTCCACGACAATCTCCTTTGTCTTCTCCACGTTGAGAGTGAGATTGTTGTGTCCGCACCACAAGGCCAAGCGGCTCACCTCGTTCCTGTAGTCCGTCTCATCGTTATGAGTTAATGGCGTCACAGCGACTAGTCAACGTCGACTTTTATCATGTTGAAGTCGACTTTTAAAAGTATGTAGTCGTGCAACCCCTACAACGTAATAGTACAGGGGGTCCCCGATTTACGAGCGCTCTTACTTACGAGGTTCCGGACTTACGAGCTCACTAACGAACAGTAAATGTGTAAAGAACATACAGAAAATACAGCACTTTTATGTGTTTTTAGATGAAAGTGTGTTAGCTAACCGTTTGGAAACAAGTTTCTGAGCATGTTTATGAACTAGTATGAACGTTTGTGATGAAAAACGAGTGTTCGTAGTAGCGCTAGCATAAATTTTCTGACTTACGACAGAAAATCCGGACTTACGAGAACACGTGTTTTGTGTTCCGACGTACGAGATTTCGTCTTACGCGATAGTCGGAGGAAGGGAACTCGCTCGTAAGTCGGGGACCCCCTGTACTAATAAAATTATACATACGTAATAACGATGTAATGTGTAGGAAAGTAAGGGTCTGCCCAAGAGTCTTCTTTAATTTGTACCAAAACCCTTGACACAAATCTGCCAACTGACTTAACAAACGACAGCAGGAATACTGTTAATTCAGTAGTACCGGTAAACGTGAGTTTTTTTTTTTTTTTCAATTTGCACCTGCTTTCCATAAGAACAGTAACTTCTCAGCCTGAAGGGTGTTTTATACCCAATCCGAAGCCCAGAAGTCTGATCATGACCACATGACTGAGACGTTCGTTTTTGCACGCACCGTTCGTAGTCCACAAAACCCACTGGAACGCCCTCCAGCTGCAGTACACATCACACCATGCCTGGATTGTGTATGCTCAATCGAGGTGTATGTGGCTCTTTGATCATCGTTATATGTCTATCTGGAAGAGTTGTACAAGTAGAGTTGGATGTATTTTATGTCTGCCTCGGCCATCGTCTCCTCAAAACTCTCCGTGTTTTACACCACTTTACAATGTAGCTGCTTTTGTTTAGTTTTCATTTCATTTCTTCTATTTACTTTTCATTTTACAAGCTTTTTATATGATTATCTATTGTTGTTTGTACCTCAGCTGTGTTATATGGTCTCTTGTAAATAAGTCCTCATGGCTCAATGAGACTAACGTGTATAAATAAAGGTTGAATGATTAATCTTCATATTCAGGTGGTACATTTTGTATTGTGGATAATCATCTTCAGCCTTCACAAAGTAAAACAGCTGAATTTATAAACATTAACTTTAAAAAACTCTTACAATGATCTCTTTTACTTCTCGTCAATTCTCCAGTCCTCTCACCTATACTTAGCCGATTAGCTGTTAATGTACACTCAAC
>JBBPBX010067808.1:0-19310 GCA_038048925.1 Garcialebias charrua | reverse complement strand
GACCTAGACTCCTAGAAGAGCCAGACTGGACTCAAAAAAAAAAAAAAACTTTGAAAACCAACTTCTTCTGAACTTGAACAATAAATTCTTGCTGCAATATTAAAATGTGTCAGTTCATGGATGTTAGGAGACAAGAGATGTGTCCAAATGACTCAACACTCAGGTCCAAGTTTTGAAAATGGTGTCATAGGAAGTTAAAATATTGTTCACTATTGACCCATGACAAGGTTGACTAGACAGTATTTTAACTAGAGTTGATGACAAACGAGTTGAAATGATCAGATAAATTTCTTTGTTAAATTTGTCTAATGCTCCTTTTTTCAGGCAGACAACTTTTACTTAAATGTTTTACTGCAGTTAAAATGGCACAATAGTTTTACTTTGTGTTAAATGAAATCTTTCAAAGGTATAACCATTCCTCTTATTTTGCTTAATGACATTTAACTCTACATGTCATCCCTGAAATTCGGACACACAGAATCACAAGTCCAAGTGTGAACTGTGTCACAGAGTAAACACAATAAAAACATTTATTATCTGCAGCATTGTTCATTAAAATGACTCAACACTATTAATGTATTACAGAAAATATACGTACAGTAGGAACACTTAATGAAATTGTAGACCATTGCATTAGGTAATACATTCATCAAGTACTTTTACTTTTGACACCAAGTATTTTTAAAAGCAAGTGCTTACTTTTACTTAAGTAAAAAGGTTAATTTTATTCTACTTTTACTAGAGTACATTTTTGTCTGTTTATTTGTACCTTTACTTAAGTACAGTGTTTGAGTACTTTCTCCACCACTGTTAATGACTTTATATTTTTGTAGTTCACAATGTGCAGATCAGCCATTTTGTCATCTAGCTCAATAGTTTTTTTTGACTTTCTTTTGTTTGTTTTCTGTCGTCTGAGATATTTTTGCTCTAATTAAAATTCCTCTGTTTTTGTTTTTCTTGTTCAGCCATCTTTGTGGTCTTCTGCACCTCTGCAGCCATGTGCATCCTTATTCTGTAGCCCTTTAGTTGGTTTGTGGATGTTTCTTGTCATTTTGATTGTTTTTTCACTCTATTTGCGTATTTTTATGACATCTTGTTCATATTTTGAGTCAAACAGTTGTGCTTGTTTATACTCATAAATGACTTGGTCATCCAGTGTTTAATTGTTTGTCTCTCTTTCATTGGGTCCATCCTTTGCAGTATTTCTGCAGACCTGCTTGTGCTCTGTTCAGTTGCACATAAAGAAACTCTTTTAGCACATATTTCTTTAGTTTATAGTTTACATTTATTGCTCATTTAGCATCTCTGCAGCCATTTCTTCATATTCATGTTGGACTGTTCCAGATGTTGTCTACTTTCAGTTATGTGTGGTTGTCAGTTCTATTAAAACTTTGTTGGGAGGTTTGATTTTCTTTTGTCTCTCATTTGTGTCTTTTTGGGCTCTGTTGCATCTTCTTTTTAGATCATGGCACTTTTTTTTAAAGTTAGCTTTTTTTTTTCAATCTCTTCAGTTTACAGCTTCATCAAAATCTTGGGTATCTGGAACGTCAAAACTTCAGTTTACCATTGGGTTTGGACTCATCAGCCACCGGCCTGTGGAGCTTAATCGAGGGCTGGAGATGGGAGGGAAGAAGTACGACTTGTACCTGCAGAAAAATTTAAACTATAATAAATATTCCCTGATGCATGCTCAATAATCCAGGTAGAAAAATCCAAAAAAGCTAAGTCTGGTCCTCTGGACATTCAAAAAACAAAACAAAACAAAGCAAAAAAAAAAAAAAACTGTAGAAACGTTTCGTCTTTCGTCCGAAAGACTTCCTCAGTCTGAGAAGCTGTGTTCAGCTCAGTCTTATAAATAGCACCCTCCCACAGTGGATCAACCAGTTGGCTGATGACAGCCGAAACCAGCTGCTCACATGATCAAGGAGGACCATCAGCCTGACGATGGATCGTTAACACCCTGATGGTTGTTTGCTATTCACAGAGGGCTGAGTGATATCCACTGTGGGAGGGTGCTATTTATAAGACTGAGCTGAACACAGCTTCTCAGACTGAGGAAGTCTTTCGGACGAAAGACGAAACGTTTCTACAGTTGTTTTTTTTGTTGTTGCTTTGTTTTGTTTTGTTTTTTGAATGTCCAGATGACCAGACTTAGCTTTTTTGGATATAATAAATATTCACATCGTAGAAACCACTTACAACGACGTTTGTGAGGATAAATAACTAGAAAATAATCCAAATATTTGTTCATGACATCTACAAACAGAGTGTGTTGACCACATCCTGTTTATAACACAGATAAGTCCATTGTAAAGTTTAGGAAACAACAATAAGAGCAGGATTTCTGAGGACTCACACAGTCCTGGACAGGACAGAGATGATCATCACAGTGAGGGCCAGCAGCAGAAGAGGAGTTGCTGTCGCCACAGCTGGAACCTCATCTGGAGAAACATTTCAAGCTGGGATTACTGTAATTCCATTGTAAGGTTGAACCTGCAGCTCATGATGGAAACGTTCAGCTGTGGTTCTGACTGTTTTAGACAACATAAAAAAGACTGAACCGACTCTTTGACTTGTGTTTTAGGCTTGACTTTAGCCAGGGAATCTTACCAAAACCTGTGGTGACAGTAATGATGCTTCTGGAAACGTCATCAGCCAACAGCAGAAGAGAATACTCCGTGTTCGGGGTCAGGTTGAAAAAGGTGTGCTGCTGTTGGTCCGGCCATAACAACAGAGCTGGGGAAAGAGACAATTCAGTTTTTCAGAGTCAGAGAGTCAGAGAGTCTTTATTGTCATTTGCACCGCATGTGGTACATGTGATGAAAACGAGATTATGTACACGGGGTCCCAGTTACATCCAACAACAAATGCAAGAGAAAAACAGTAATAACATCTAGAATTAACTAAGAAAAACATCAACTAGTAATACACTAAGCCTAATATAGTGGGAATAAACAGCAGCACGAACATGAGTTTGTATGAGCAGATGGTCACAGATGAACACAGATGAACACAGCAACAAGAAAACAGATCAGCATCAGCACAATGTGATATTTTGCAGTGTTTATTTTTTTTTTTATTTTTTATTTATTCATGAGTCTAACAGCCTCAGGGTAGAAGCTGTTCCTCAGTCTAGTGGTTCTACATTTGATGCTCCTCAACCTCCGTCCTGAGGGGAGTGGGGCAAAGAGTGAGTGTGCTGGGTGAGTGAGGTCTTTCATGATGCAGGTGGCTCTTTTCCTGCATCTGGAGATGTCAATGCTAGAAACCTTTAGTTTATTTTAGTTATACTTTTTATACTCTTTTTTTATACTAGTATGCAAAAACTCAGGACAGTATTATGTTCATTAAATGTTTAATGTTTTAGTTTTAGAGTTGGTGTAAATTTTCATACTCTTATACCACTATGCAAAAAACTCAGGACAGTGTTAGTTTTACTATTTTATGCTTATGTCTATTATTATATGTTTCAGTGTTTCAATGTTTAGATGTTTACTGTTGCACCGAGGGACTGAGAGAAACGCAATTTCGGTCCTGTGTATGTCCTGTACTGTACATATTGCAGATCTGACAATAAAGTTGACTTTGACTTTGACTTTGAAATGTCTGTGATGGTGGGGAGACTGACTCCAACAGACTTCTGTGCAGCCTTCACCACTCTCTGTAGAGCTTTCCTCTCTTCAACTGTGCAGCCTCCATGCCACACGTTGATGCTGGAGCACAGGACGCTCTCCACTGCACACCTGTAGAACGAGGTGAGAACTGGGCTGCTCAGACCAGCTCGTCTCAGCCGTCTGAGGAAGTAGAGTCTCTGATGACCTTTCTTGATCAGGCTACAAGGATAATAAAGTATTTTACTCGCCTCTAATTTTTTATATTTTGCTTCTAAGGAAGAAACTGATGTTGAGAATAAAAGTTCCTAAACTCAAGGACTGAACCAGAGTTGTGTCAACACGCCTCAGTCCAAAACCACTTTAAAACAAAACAAGAAAATCAATCTCCTTTAAAGCAAATTAGAGCAAAACGGGACCATTTAAGACATTTAAATACCGAAATTTTAAAAAAGTGTTATTTTAACCTACTTTGTGTGGCAGCATCTCTCCTCAGCATCACCCTGTATCTCTTCACTCTGACTGGTCCAGACTTCTGTTGCCACGCCCACATTACGGTCACTGTTGTTTTAGTCACGCTGACAACGTTCAGGCTGATTGCTTCCACCAGAGCTGTGAAGATAAAAACTAAATGCTTCAGTTTTATGTACTTTTATCTGCTTTTATATTTACAATTGCATTCAGAGGGAAAATATTTCACACTGTGGTCAAAAAGTGAGTTCAAGAAAATATAAAGCGCAAGAAAATATAAAATTAGAAAAAATTCATTCATCATTCAACCTTTATTTAGTCAGGTAAATCTTATTGAGCTTCGAGGGCTCATTTACGAAAGCGACCTGCAAATAGATCAATTCTAGACAAATTTCAATATACCTAATTTCTCAGAAGGAGATGGGGACATCCTGAATTTAGAAATAACAGAAGAAGAGTTAGGACAAGCTATTACCAATATGAAATCAGGAAAAAGAGGAGGACCAGATGGCCTCCCAATAGATTTATACAAAATTTTTAAAGATAAACTTCTGACTCCACTACTAGATATGTTTAAAGAAATCTTCAGCTCAAATTATCTTCCCCCGTCAATAAATGCTGCCATGATTACTCTTTTACCGAAACCAGATAAACCATTGGATAAATGTGAAAATTTTAGGCAAATTAGTTTGTTAAATGCAGATCTGAAAATAATATCTAAATTGCTAGTACTACATTTACAAAAGATCTTACCAAAAATAATAGATCATGATCAAAATGGATTTATATTAGGGAGGCAAGGCTTTCACAATGTGAGGCGTGTATTAAATATAATTTATTATAATAAAGGATCCTCAGATTCAGCTCTTCTATCATTAGACGTCGAAAAGGCATTTGATAGGATAGATTGGGAATTTCTTATTCAGGTAATGGAAAAGTTTAAATGTGGAAATAAGTTTGTCCAATGGGTGAAAATATTATATAGTAACCCTTCAGCTGAAATTATAACAAACTAAACCAATAAAGATCAGTAGAGGATGCAGACAAGGATGTCCATTGTCACCTTTGCTATTCACTCTGGCAATAGAGCCATTTGCTATTGCAATTCGTTCACACCCGCAAATTCATGGAATCAAAGTATCCAATGAACACAGAATTTCCCTGTTTGCAGATGATGTTATTTTATTTGTATCTAAAATACCGGTAAGTAGATCAATACAACATATTCTGGACATAATCAAACAATATGGTGAGATATCGGGATATAAAATAAATAAAACCAAATCTTCAATGTTACTCTTTGATAAGAATGAAAGAATTAATCTAACTCCAGAAATACAACGGTTTAAGATAGTGAATGAATTTAAATTTTTAGGAATACACATTTCATCAGTTATAGAACAGGTATCCGCAACCAACTATAAACTCATACTAAAAGTTGTAGGTAATTCTTTAGAAAGATGGATGCCACTGCCAATGTCTATGATTGGAAGAATAAATTTAATGAAAATTAATATACTACCAAAGGTGCTCTACGTGTTTCAGAATGTTGCCCTTCCACCTCCTCCTGAATTCTTTCCACAAATAAGAAAGATGATGATATGTTTCTTATGGAAAAATAGGAAATCCAGAATACACTTATTGTTACTGTACCTCCCGTATGATCGGGGAGGCTTGAAATGCCCTAATTTCCACTGGTACTACTGTGCTGTACATCTGAGGTCTATGATGTTCTATTACAGTAAACACTCTCCACATTGGGCTGATATGGAGACACAAGATTTAACATTAACACTCCCTGCATATTTGTATTCAAATTCAATATTGAAGCTCCTGAAACAAACTAAAAACCCATTTCTTAAAAATACAATTAGAGTATGGAGAGATGTTAAAAAAATTCTAAACGAACCAAATGATTTGTCTTTATTCAGCCCAGTGTGGGGAAACCAATTCTTTATACCTGGTAGAGCGGACTCAACATTTAAAGAATGGAAGGATAAAGGTCTCCAAATGATTCAACATCTATATGAATCAAACTCAGACATACTAATGAGCTTTCAAGAGTTGCAGAATAAATTTAATATAAATAAGAAACATTTTTTTAAATATCTTCAACTCAGAAATTTTATAAAAACAACTCAAAACAATGTGCTGACAAAACCTCTAAAGTCAACTTTAGAAGAAATGCTAACAAAAGATAGTTTAAAAAAAGGTATAATATCAGATTTTTATCATTTACTGACATCACATTCGCTTGAAGGATCACATGATAGACTTAAAGCTTGGAATGAAGATATATTAATGGACCTATCAGAGGAAGATTGGCAACAGCATGCAATCTGGGCTGGCCCACACTAGCTCTATCAATACAGCTCTAAAAATGATTCAATATAAGTGGTTAATGCGGGTTTACATAACTCCTGTAGACCTCAATAAATACAGTGGGGATATACTTGATGTCTGTTCAAAGTGTGTGGAGGATAAAGGGACTCTAGTATATTGGGGCGGCCGTGGTATAGTGGTAATGGTAGTCGTCCCCCGATCGGAAGGTTGGCGGTTCGAATCCCGGTTCCCCACACCATGTGTTGTTGTGTCCTTGGGCAAGACACTTAACCCCGAGTTGCTCCCGGTAGGACTGGAAAGCACCTTGCATGGTAGTCTGCCGCTACCGGTGTATGAATGTGTGTAGCATTCAATGTGTGTAGCACTTTGAGATTTTCACTAATGAAAAGTGCGTTATAAATTGAATTCATTATTATTATTATTATTAGTAGTACACTGTATGTGGTATTGCAGGGAAATTATGTTATTTTGGACAGAAGTAAAAAATATAATTGAGAAAATCATTTCCAAACAAATAATTTTGGACCCGAAATTGTTTGTGTTCGGGCTGTATCCTGAAAGACATAACTACACTAACAATGAACAAATGTTTATTAATTTAAGTTTGATTAATGCAAAAAGATGTATATCGTTATGTTGGAAAAACGTTTATAGACCTACTGCAAACCAATGGTTACAGCAAATGTTATCAGCCCTTCCCTTGGAAAGGATAACATATGTGTTAAAGGGCAAGCAAGAATTGTTTGAGTGTGTTTGGAACCCCTTCATTATGTATGTTAAAGGTTTGGACATTTTAAATGAAAATGCAAGCAATTGAAGAACGTGCCGATTGCAGTTTCCAAAGGCAATAATATAAGAAGACATCGATAGTTGAACTCAATATAAAGAAGAAATGAACAATGTAAAAAAGAAATGTGAGACACCTTGTTTTTGATTGTATTTTGATTATTTATTTATTTTTTTGGGTGGGGGTAATTTATTTAGTCTGTTTAATGTGCGAATGTTGTGTTTATTTTGTTCACCTTGTCACCAACACTGCCTGTAAACTGCTGAAAGTGAAGCTAAACACATGACTGTTGTGTTCTGGGGTGAGGTTTACCTCCGTGCTGCAGACTGGCTGTCAGAGACTGAGGAGATCCACACTGCTGGTGGTAGACGAGGAAAACGCTGATCAGGTAGGACTCCTCGGGCTCAACATCTGGGACAATACACAGATGAAATACTATAAAGGAGCTGTATTAGTGCACGGTGCAGGGGTATGTATTGTTGGGATGAATTACTCAAATCAGCCACAACATTGAATCCCATAATTCAATACAGAATATGTACCTGATAACAATGAAGACTTAGACCAAACATTCGTTGTAACATTCAGCAGTTTGTTGTTGCAGGAAAAAAAACTGTCTACAGAACATATTCTGTGGAAATACAGCAAAAACTGAGCGATGAATGACTTTACTGAAATTTTTTGAGGAACCTGAAGCAGATGTAAAACTAACTGGAGCAAAAGTTACCTAAAAGTTACAAAGAGGAAAGACAGTAGCTAAAAAAACAAGCCAAAAGTAGCAAAAAGCTACAGTATTTTTCGGAGTGTAAGATGCATTAAGTAAAACAGAACAGTCCGACAAGTCAAATTTTATTCAACTCATTCACAATAACCACGTAAAATTGGTTCGAGGTCAGTAATCACAACCAGAATGAATACATAAGGTCCACCTGATTATAAGGTTCATTGTCGATTTTTGAGAAAATTAAAGGATTGTAAGTGTGCCTTACAGTTCGAAAAGTACGGTAAATTAAAAGCCACAAAAAGTAACCTAAAATCCACACAGAACCAAATGGTAGCTCAAAGTAACACTGGGTGAACCAAAACAACTAAATTTTGTGCAAAAGTAACAAATCTGTAGCTAAAAGCTAAGGTGGCACAATGTTGGCTTAAAGTTTAAGTAGCAAAGTCCTAACTAAAAGTAGTAAAATGTTAGCTGGGAGTAATAAAATATGGTTAAAAGCTAAAATTAGCTAAACTATAAAAAAAAACGAAGGAAAACATTAGCTGAAAGTAGCAGATATGTTGGCTAAAAACTCATGAAGACAAAATCTGAGGCAGTTTGCTGAACTGGATTTTAAAGAAATATTTTTTAGTAGTTTGTAACTGATCAGAGTCATTTTTATAAGGAGATTGTTTGTAAATAAATCTAGTTTGAAAAAAAAAAACTAAAAGTTTAAGTATGCAGAAGTACATGTACAGTATTTTTCAGACTATAATGAGCACTTAAAATAATTTAACTTTCTCAAAAATCAACAGTGAGCTTTATAATCGGGTGCGTATTAATTCTAGTTGTGATTACTGACCTTGAACCAATTTTATGTGGTTATTGTGAATGAGTTGAATAAAGTTTGACTTATCTGACTGTTTTGTTTCGCTTAATGCGCCTTATAGTCTGAAAAATACGGTAGTTGGATTGCAGAAAACGTACAGGAACAAATAACTGAATATGTAAATTGTGCATGCTGGTTGAACATGGATATGGACCGGCTGTTGTTGTGATCTGCTCGTCAGAATCTGTTCTGACCTCGGATGACAGCGGAGGCTGCGAGGCCTTCCACTCTGGTCCAGTTTCTGGAGGACAGACGTTTCATTGAGCCCCACTCCACAGTGACATGGCTGACAGGAGGAGCAGATGATGAGGAGGGGGGGAGTGCCCACTGGACAACAAGTTTGTTTTGTGGGTAATGGCTTGAAATCCACAAGTTTCTTACAGAAGGAGGATCTGCAGTAAACAGAAACAGAATTATTCAACTTTTACCAGCATCTTTAGTTACAGGTAAACACCCAGGATGAGAGGAAGGAGCTGGGCTGCAGAAAGTTTTATCTGACATCTTATCACTTCCTGATCTCAAGAGAAACTCACAAACACACTCAGGATGTTGCAAAACGGAAGGAAAGGAAGATAAATAAATAAAAATATGACACGGCAGCTCAAAAACACCTCGCTGGAGTTAAGCTGTCAGATTGACCAAGTTCATAATTTACAAAACGTTTGACCAAGTTCATAATTTACAAAACGTTTGACCAAGTTCACAATTTACAAAAACGTTTGACCAAGTTCATAATTTACAAAAAGTTTGACCAAGTTCATAATTTACAAAACATTGGACCAAGTTCATAATTTACAAAACATTTGACCAAGTTCATAATTTACAAAACGTTTGACCAAGTTCATAATTTACAAAACGTTTGACCAAGTTCATAATTTACAAAACGTTTGACCAAGTTCATAATTTACAAAACGTTTGACCAAGTTCATAATTTACAAAACGTTTGACCAAGTTCATAATTTACAAAACGTTTGACCAAGTTCATAATTTACAAAACGTTTGACCAAGTTCATAATTTACAAAACGTTTGACCAAGTTCATAATTTACAAAACGTTTGACCAAGTTCATAATTTACAAAACGTTTGACCAAGTTCATAATTTACAAAACGTTTGACCAAGTTCATAATTTACAAAACGTTTGACCAAGTTCATAATTTACAAAACGTTTGACCAAGTTCATAATTTACAAAACGTTTGACCAAGTTCATAATTTACAAAACGTTTGACCAAGTTCATAATTTACAAAACGTTTGACCAAGTTCATAATTTACAAAACGTTTGACCAAGTTCATAATTTACAAAACGTTTGACCAAGTTCATAATTTACAAAACGTTTGACCAAGTTCATAATTTACAAAACGTTTGACCAAGTTCATAATTTACAAAATGTTTGACCAAGTTCATAATTTACAAAACGTTTGACCAAGTTCATAATTTACAAAACGTTTGACCAAGTTCATAATTTACAAAATGTTTGACCAAGTTCATAATTTACAAAACGTTTGACCAAGTTCATAATTTACAAAATGTTTGACCAAGTTCATAATTTACAAAACGTTTGACCAAGTTCATAATTTACAAAACGTTTGACCATGTTCATAATTTACAAAACGTTTGACCATGTTCATAATTTACAAAACGTTTGACCATGTTCATAATTTACAAAACGTTTGACCAAGTTCATAATTTACAAAACGTTTGACCAAGTTCATAATTTACAAAACGTTTGACCAAGTTCATAATTTACAAAACGTTTGACCAAGTTCATAATTTACAAAACATTGGACCAAGTTCATAATTTACAAAACGTTTGACCAAGTTCATCATTTTCAAAACGTTTGACCAAGTTCATCATTTTCAAAACGTTTGACCATGTTCATAATTTACAAAACGTTTGACCAAGTTCATAATTTACAAAACGTTTGACCATGTTCATAATTTACAAAACGTTTGACCAAGTTCATAATTTACAAAAAGTTTGACCAAGTTCATAATTTACAAAACATTGGACCAAGTTCATAATTTACAAAACGTTTGACCAAGTTCATCATTTTCAAAACGTTTGACCAAGTTCATCATTTTTAAAACGTTTGACCATGTTCATAATTTACAAAACGTTTGAACAAGTTTGTAATTTACAAAACTTTTGACCAAGTGCACACTTTACAAAACTTTTGACCAAGTTCATAATTTACAAAATGTTTGACCAAGTTCGTAATTTACAAAACGTTTGACCAAGTTCACAATTTACAAAAACCTTTGACCAAGTTCATAATTTACAAAACGTCTGGCCAAGTTCATAATTTACAAAAACGTTTGACCAAGTTCATAATTTACAAAACGTCTGGCCAAGTTCATAATTTACAAAACGTTTGACCAAGTTCATAATTTACAAAACGTTTGACCAAGTTCATAATTTACAAAACGTCTGGCCAAGTTCATGATTTACAAAAAGTTTGACCAAGTTCATAATTTACAAAACGTCTGGCCAAGTTCGTAATTTACAAAACGTTTGACCAAGTTCACAATTTACAAAAACGTTTGACCAAGTTCATAATTTACAAAACGTCTGGCCAAGTTCATAATTTACAAAACGTTTGACCAAGTTCATAATTTACAAAACGTTTGACCAAGTTCATAATTTACAAAACGTCTGGCCAAGTTCATGATTTACAAAAAGTTTGACCAAGTTCATAATTTACAAAACGTCTGGCCAAGTTCGTAATTTACAAAACGTTTGACCAAGTTCACAATTTACAAAAACGTTTGACCAAGTTCATAATTTACAAAACGTCTGGCCAAGTTCATAATTTACAAAACGTTTGACCAAGTTCATAATTTACAAAACGTTTGACCAAGTTCATAATTTACAAAACGTCTGGCCAAGTTCATGATTTACAAAAAGTTTGACCAAGTTCATAATTTACAAAACGTTTGGCCAAGTTCATAATTTTCAAAACGTTTGACCAAGTTCATAATTTACAAAACGTTTGACCAAGTTCATAATTTACAAAACGTTTGACCAAGTTCATAATTTACAAAACGTTTGACCAAGTTCATAATTTACAAAACGTTTGACCAAGTTCATAATTTACAAAACGTTTGACCAAGTTCATAATTTACAAAACGTTTGACCAAGTTCATAATTTACAAAACGTTTGACCAAGTTCATAATTTACAAAACGTTTGACCAAGTTCATAATTTACAAAACGTTTGACCAAGTTCATAATTTACAAAAAGTTTGACCAAGTTCATAATTTACAAAACATTGGACCAAGTTCATAATTTACAAAACGTTTGACCAAGTTCATCATTTTCAAAACGTTTGACCAAGTTCATCATTTTCAAAACGTTTGACCATGTTCATAATTTACAAAACGTTTGAACAAGTTTGTAATTTACAAAACTTTTGACCAAGTGCACAATTTACAAAACGTTTGACCAAGTTCATAATTTACAAAATGTTTGACCAAGTTCGTAATTTACAAAACGTTTGACCAAGTTCACAATTTACAAAAACGTTTGACCAAGTTCATAATTTACAAAACGTTTGACCAAGTTCATAATTTACAAAACGTTTGACCAAGTTCATAATTTACAAAACGTTTGACCAAGTTCATAATTTACAAAACGTTTGACCAAGTTCATAATTTACAAAACGTTTGACCAAGTTCATAATTTACAAAACGTTTGACCAAGTTCATAATTTACAAAACGTTTGACCAAGTTCATAATTTACAAAACGTTTGACCAAGTTCATAATTTACAAAACGTTTGACCAAGTTCATAATTTACAAAACGTTTGACCAAGTTCATAATTTACAAAACGTTTGACCAAGTTCATAATTTACAAAACGTTTGACCATGTTCATAATTTACAAAACGTTTGACCAAGTTCATAATTTACAAAACGTTTGACCAAGTTCATAATTTACAAAACGTTTGACCAAGTTCATAATTTACAAAACGTTTGACCAAGTTCATAATTTACAAAACGTTTGACCAAGTTCATAATTTACAAAACGTTTGACCATGTTCATAATTTACAAAACGTTTGACCAAGTTCATAATTTACAAAATGTTTGACCAAGTTCATAATTTACAAAACGTTTGACCATGTTCATAATTTACAAAACGTTTGACCATGTTCATAATTTACAAAACGTTTGACCATGTTCATAATTTACAAAACGTTTGACCAAGTTCATAATTTACAAAACGTTTGACCAAGTTCATAATTTACAAAACGTTTGACCAAGTTCATAATTTACAAAACGTTTGACCAAGTTCATAATTTACAAAACGTTTGACCATGTTCATAATTTACAAAACGTTTGACCAAGTTCATAATTTACAAAACGTTTGACCATGTTCATGATTTACAACACCAAAGAGTCAGGACTTTGAGTAAAATGTAAGTAAAAACAGAATGCAACAATTTGCACAGCTCATATATTTTATTCACAACGGAACATTGTAAACATGTCACATGTTGAATCTAAGAAATTTTTCCGTGAACCAGAAATTAAACGTTACAATATTAAGAGTTTTATTATAATTTTCCTGCTTTAAAAACAGTCCTGGTTCTGGTCTGGACGTCACTGAACGGACTCAGGAGCACTTCCACAGATCATTGTCTGTGAACACTTCACCCGGCCATCAACAAATGCAGTTTAAAGCTCTATCATACAAAGAAGAAGCCATATGTGATGTGAATACCATCCAGAACCGCTGCCGTCTTCTCTGGACTGAAGCTCGTTTAAATTGGATTGAGGAGAAGTAAAAAACTGTTCTGTGGTCAGATAAAATAGAAATTAAAAATTATATTTGGAAACCACATACACCACAACCACAGTGCTAAAGAGGAGCGGGACCATCCAGCCTGATAACAGCAAACGTCTCAACAGCCCTGCCTCTCTGATGGTATGGAAGTGCATTAGTGCCTTTGGTAAAAGGAAGATCGTAAAAGGCACCGTTAATCTAGTAAAAGGTATACAGATTTTTTTTTTAAATACACTTTGCTTTCATCGTGCAAATATGACCCAGGACTAGGAACAGATAGAATCCTCCATCAGACCAGAATGGGACATTTTCTCCAAAACCTCCAGAAGCTGGTCTCCTCAAGTTCTCCAAAACTTCCAGCAGCTGGTCTCCTCAGGTCTCCTACCCTCCAGCAGCTGGTCTCCTCAGGCAGCAGCTGGTCTCCTCAGGTGGTTGTTAAGTGATTATGTTAATTATAAATGTTTATTGTGTTAATTGAAACCCATGTGTCATTTTTCACCACTTTTATTGTCTGTCCAACAGATCTCACTTGTAAATGAGTCGTCGAGGCTCAATGTGACTTATCTGTTTAAATAAAGGTTGAATGAATGAATAAATGTCCAACCATGAGAAACTCGTGCTGGTGAAGATTCTCAGTCATCCAAGACATGATAAAATAAATAAAAAACGTTCAATACAGAAACAACTGGACTTTATTTGTAACAGAAGACGTTTGAGAAACTCACTGATGTGGTTTTTTGTGTTGACGTGAAGCCGTGCAGCCGGTCCGAGGCCGGCGGTGTTGAAGGCTTGAACAGAGGCGCTGCAGTCCCCCTCCTCCAACAAAAGAAGCGTCGATGTCTCAGTGACGTTTTGGGTCAGCCAAGGATTGACGATCACCTGGTATCCAAGCACACGACCCTGAGGCTCACCAGGGTCAGGGGCCTAAAACAAGAAGAGAGACTTTTACATGAAGGCTAGCCTGGCCCTCGCCTTCCTGCACAGCTCCGCTCAATTCTCATTTCCCTTCACTGCACAGTCTGGGACTTCTCTCATAGACAACGATTTCTCCGGTAGATTTTTGACCGGACCAATCAGAGAACAGAAGGGGCAGAGTTTTTGGCCCCTAACCTACGCCCCCACCTGTCCCAGCGCGCAGCCAGCGAGCATTCGCATGTTCTCATTCAAAGCGATGCAGGACTGTTTTATATGTGACACAAATGTATTAATTTCCCCTTCTTAATCCCTCATCTGGAGTTTTCTTTTGTTTTTTTTTTGCAAGTGATCGCTCGCTCCCTCCTCCTCCTCTCCCTCCGCTGAGTGAAATGAACAAGGAAATGACTGAGGTTGTCACAAGAGAATTAAAGAGTCCCATCAGATTTCCTGGTCTTCTGGTGTGTTGGACCAGCGATCCATGGTTTTATTTATTTATTTTATTAACATATAAACACAGAATATGCAACGGCAGCGAGAGAATATTCAGCAGGAGGCGGAGCTGAAGTCAAGTTCAGCAGACCACGGGGGAGCAGCCATCAGCAGAGGCCACGCCTCCAGCAAGAATCGTTTCTCTATGGAGAAAGTCCAGACCCTAGTCCGAAGCGAAGTGAAGGACAAGGGTCTGGTTTTAACCAGGCTACATGAAGGCTAAAACTTTTCGTTGTTTTGATCCTCTTGAAACTACAAGAATAGCCGAAGCCTTTTGATTTAGCTAGTTTAAAAACAGCCAAATTAAAACAATGTTGTGATTTATTAGTTTTCATGGAGTACTTTTGTTTTTTAAGTTGCATAACTGTTAAAATTGTGTTTAACATTGTAGAATAACAAATCTTGTCAGGATGTAGGGATACTGTACTCTTCAACAAATCATAAATCAACATGTTCAGCTCGTTCAGGACAATCCTGCTATGACTTTTGATGTTGGTGCAACTTTAGCTGTTTAAAATATTTAGCCTTTTCTGTAATTTTTATCCTCTCATAGAAACTGAATTGAGCTCATTTTCCATCCTTCAAATCTTTAGATCTGTTTACAACCTTTTCCTGCTCCTTTCACATTTTGTTCTGCTTCAGCTTCTTTCAGCTTATGTGCAAATTTAAGCTTTTGTCAGCTACTTTGAGCTAACTTCAGCGGGTTTTTTTCACCTGTTCTGAGCTCCTTTCAGTTTCTTTCTGCTAACTACAACATTTTGTGCTTCTTTCTGCTAATTTCAGGTCCTTTCAGCATAGTTCTGCAAGTTTCAGCTTTTTCTACTATTTCAGCTACTATATACTGTAGCTGTTTTTCTGCTAATTTTAGCCCATAAAGTCCTTTGCACTCATCTAAACATTTTCAGCCTAATTCAGCACAGAAGAGCTCTTGCCACGTCATTCTGGTAATTTCAGCTTCTTTCTGGCTTTTTATTAAAGCTACTGTATTTTTCGGCTGGTATTTTTTTTTTTTTGTGTGTGGCTTATTTTAGCTTTTTTCAGATAATTTCCACCTTTTTTGTACCCATTTCAAAGTCAAAGTCAACTTTATTGTCAAAACTGCAATATGTACAGGACATACACAGGATTGAAATTGCATTTCTCTCTGTCCCTCGGTGCAACAGTAAAACACTAAAACACTAAAACATTTAATAAACATAAGCATAAAATGAAATAATAAAAGTGTAATACTGTCCTGAGTTTTTGCATAGTAGTTTTTGCATAGTAGTAGTATGAAAGTATGAAAAGTTACACCAACACTAAAACACTAAACATTTAATAAACATAAGCATAAAATGAAATAACAAAAGTGTAATACTGTCCTGAGTTTTTTGCATAGTAGTATAAAAGTGTAAAAAGTATATCTATAAAATAAAATGAAAGTTCTGGCATTGACATTTGTAATAGAGTGACAAAGCAGCATATGAAGTTTATGTACACAGTATATGTATGAGGTAGTTGATATTGGTATAGAGGTAAAGTGGCATATGCAATAAGGCTAGTAAAAAAAATATATATCAGCAGTAGTGTAGATATAAAAAGTAGTGTAAATGTAAACAGTAGTAATAAATGTAAACAGTAGTATTGAATGAAAACAGTAGTAATAAATGTAAACAGTGAATGTAAACAGTAGTATGACTATAGGCAGTAATGTAATACAAACATTAGTGCGAATATAAGAAGTAGTGCAAACTGAATGAGCACATGACCGTGAGTTGAGTGAATAACCCGTTTTGATGACACAGAGTCCAGTGTTAAAATCTTTGTGTTATGTGGTGGTGTGTGAAAGTTTTTTGTGATTAAGGCAGTACAAGTGGGAGGGAGGGCAGAGCTGGCAGAGAGTTAAGCATCCTGACTGCCTGATGAACAGAGCTGTCACTTAGTCTACTGGTTCGAGCCTGGAGACTCCTCAGTCTCCTCCCTGAAGGCAACAGGCTGAAGCTGTGTAGTGGGTTTCTGCTTCTTTTAGCCTAACTGGGTGAACATGTGATGTTTTTTTTTCTTTCTTAAATTTTTTCTGTTAATTTAAGTTTGTTCTACCTTTTCAATTTGTTCTAAGCATTTGTTTAGCTAATTTCTGCTGTTTTCAGATGAATTCAAGTTTTTCATGGTAATTTAGGCAACTTTCAACCTAATTAAATTCTTTCTGCTACTTGTTGAGCTTGAGCTTGTTATGCTCCTTTCAGCTTTTTCTGCTATTTCAGCTATCTGTTTTGTACTAAATATAAATTTTTAAGTTAATTTCACATTTTTTTTAGCTCATCTCAGCTCCTTCCACTTCCTTCTGGTACGTTTAAGCTTCTTTCTGCTTTTTCAGCTACTTTGCAGCCAATTTTTTTAAACAAATTTTTTCCCCCAAAATTTTCTGCTAATTTCTGCTTACTTAAACCTATTTCAGCAAATATGTTTTTTCCTGCTAACTTAAACTTGTCCTTCAGCTACTTTCAGCACGTTTTTAGCTGTTTTTCCAGCAAGTTCTTCAACAACAAGCATTCACACTGCATTTTCACAGGAGATGCAATTTCTTTAGTTTTTCTTATGTTTTGACAAACCACATGTATATTTACATACAATCAAAACCATTTGGCATAAACAAATATAATTTTAAAAAGTATAACAGCAAACTTTTTTTGAACTTTTAAACTTTTATCAAACACGTTTGGTATTGAAATAATTAAACATATATACTGATATAAGCTATCTGCTCACTGAAGTCATTAAATATGAATAAAGCTACAGATGTGGATTTTTTTCCCTGATATTTTTTGCGTTTACCTTCCACCTGAGATGAAGGAGAGATTCAGCAGCGTCGTTTTTCTCCACTCTGTAACAGACCTCTGAGGGCCTTGATGGCACTAACAAAGAGAAAATAAAATCTGATTTTTTTTCTGAAATAAATCATGAAATACACAAATTATACGTGATGCAGCTAAAAACTCATTTTCATTTATTATCCCTGTTCAGAAGCAAGTGCACGTGTGAAAACTATAAAATTACCACAAAAACAGACGCCAAAGAGCAAGATTTATAAATAAATCACAACCGGTTCTGCAGATCATTTGAACTTCATGTGATGACTGTGAACTCTGACCTCTGTCCAGCGTCCGGCCGGTTGCGTCGGAGCTCCACTCGCTCCAGAAGCCCGGCTTGCCTCTGCAGGCCACGGCTGCTCTGTACACGACAAACGGCAGCAGGTTTCTGATCGTGTAGTTCAGGTTCTGATCTGCGTGTGCAGCGACCGCATCTGAATTCTAGATAAAAAGAATAAATATGAACAAAAACTAGATCAGAACTTAAAACTTGGCGTTTCAGCTGGAGTAAGATTTTTAAAAAAGCAGAAAAAATACCGGTAAATGTTTTTGGATTCTTTCTTTATTTTTGTCTCTGATAAAATAAAATCCAAAGAAACGAGACTCACTGTGTTTTATGTAAATTCAGCACATCATCACAGCATTTTCTAACCTGCAGCTAAAACTCTGTTTTTGACTGAATCCACCTCAATAGGATTCGTTCCTAAACCCAACTAAGGGAAACAGAAGCAAACCCGGAGCATGTGAAATAAACGAGAGGTAGAAAGAAGCTGCCATGCGCACGTCCGTGTATTTGAGAGTTTTCTTTGTGCTGTGACCTTTGACCCATCGTCCCTCCATCCACCACATGAGGACCTTGTCACTTAACTGAACACATCAAAATGCTGGTACTGACCCGTGGGACCCACTGAACGGTTCCAGATAAAGTAATGAACCTGAAGTGTTTTTAAATTATGCCGACCTGGGTCCATTGACGAGTTGTGTTGGGTCTGTGGCGAAGCCGACAGCTGCCGCCGACGCTGCTTTTCCACGACACGATGAGAGCATCTTCTGTGGAAGCGAGGACCCTCAGAACAGGCTGATGGGGTTTGACTGAGGAGACGGGACAGAATAAATGATCCGATTAAATGATCAGATTAAACAATCCGATTAAACGATCAGACTAAATGATCAGAATAAATGATCGGATTAAATTATCAGATTAAATTATCAGATTAAATGATCAGATTAAATGATCAGAATAAACGATCAGAATAAATGATCAGATTAAATGATCGGGTTAAATGATCGGATTAAATAATCAGATTAAATGATCGGATTAAATGATCAGATTAAATGATCAGATTAAATGATCAGAATAAATGATCAGAATAAATGATCAGAATAAATGATCAGATTAATTGATCGGATTACATGATCAGATGAAATTATCAGAATAAATTATCAGAATAAATGATCAGATTAAATGA